>JXCR01125768.1:13930-28996 GCA_002079205.1 Phalaenopsis hybrid cultivar | reverse complement strand
GATGAATTATTAAGCAACATAATAAAGTTTAAATAGACCCAAGGCCTTTTACCAGACATTAAGAAGGTTGCATGGACTTGCTCTCTACTCTTAACCGGGTGAATACCTTAGAGATCTATTAAACTTAAATTGCATGGACGTGCTCCCTACTCTTAACCTGGTGAATACCTTAGGGATCTATTAAACTTAATATGTTTACTTAATAATATTATCCTTAAAATTTAAGGACCCTCAATACACAACATAGAGTTAGGAATGTTTCCAAAAATATTATCCTTAAAATTTAAGGACCCCCAATACACAACATAGAGTTAGGAAGGTGAAGGTTGCATGGACCTGCTCCCTACTCTTAATCTGGTGAATACCTTAGGGATCTTTTAAAACTTATTTTGCTTTGTTACACTGGTGAATACCTTAGGGATCTATTAAACTTAATATGTTTTACTTAATAATATTATCCTTAGACACTGGTGAATACCTTAGGGATCTATTAAACTTAATATGTTTTACTTAATAATATTATCCTTAGATGGTGAATACCTTAGGGATCTATTAAACTTAATATGTTTTACTTAATAATATTATCCTTAAATATACCTCAGGGATCTATTAAACTTAATATGTTTTACTTAATAATATTATCCTTAAAATTTTACGACCCTCAATACACAACATAGAGTTAGGAAGGTTTCCAAAAATTTACTTTTCCAGCTCTATAAACATAAACTGCTCTGACATGCATTTTGAGTTGCAGGTGGTGAAACGAGAAGACTTGTCAGGTACACTTTTACAGTTTACAGTGTTTTACAGTCTTTCTTGTACTTTCCTGCTGCACTTTTATTTATGTTTGTATTTACACACCAGCATAGAAAATATAAAATTGCATAAATCGCCCCCACAATATTTCAAAAATATAAGATTTAATCACAAACATCACAAAAATACAACTTCAACTAAATTAAAACGTCTCTATTGGAAGAGGGAACCCCTCGGAGGAGGTAACCTACGGTTGCTAACGAGGCTTCCCACGGTCTAAATGAAATAATGGAACTCATTAAGTTAAGTTTAGTAAATTCATTTGGACTAAGTGATTCCAATAGAAAATATGGAACTCATTAAGTTGAGTTTAGTAAATTCATTTGGACTAAGTGATTCCAATAGAAAATAGTGGAACTCATTAAGTTGAGTTTAGTAAATTCATTTGGACTAAGTGATTCCAATAGAAAATAGTCACAAACATCACAAAAATACAACTTCAACTAAACTAAAACGTCTCTATTGGAAGATCGGAAACCCTCGGAGGAGGTAACCTACGGTTGCTAACGAGTTTTCCAACGGTCTAAATGAAATTATAGGAATTCATTAAGTAACCTACGGTTGCTAACGAGACTTCCCACGGTTTAAATGAAATTATGGAACTCATTAAGATGGGTTTAGTAAGTTCATTTGGACTAAGTGAATCCAATAGAAAATAGTGGTGCCGGAATGAGGGAGTAACCTACGGTTGCTAACGAGGCTTCCCACGATTTAAATGAAATTATGGAACTCATTAAGATTGCTGGACTAAGTGAATCCAATAGAAAATAGTGGTGCCAGAACGAGGGAACCGTAGGATCCTAACTGACCCCTCGGAGGAGGTAACCTACGGTTGCTAACGAGGCTTCCCACGGTCTAAATGAAATTATTGCAAACATCACACAAAATACAACTTCAACTAAATTAATATGTCTCTATTGGAAGATCGGGAAGAAACATCACATAAAACTACAACTTATTAAAAAGTCTCTATCGGAGATCGGGAATCCCTCGGAGGAGGTAACCTACGGTTGCTAACGAGGCTTCCCACGGTATCGGATGCAAAATTTAATCACAAATATCACCAAAAAATACAATTTTAACTAAATTAAAACGTCTCTATCGGAAGCATCACCAAAAAATACAACTTCAACTAAATTAAAATGTCTCTATTGGAAGATCGGGAATCGGAGGAGGTAACCTACGGTTGCTAACGAGGTTTTCCACGGTCTAAATGAAATTATGGAACTGATTAAGTTGAGTTTAGTAAATTCATTTGGACTAAGTANTCTCGCGTGTATTGAATGGATGGCGGAGATCAAGCTGGATGATCCTCTGGAACGATATGGCGGGCCGCGTGGAAGCTGAATCAGAAGGCGGAGTCGAAAAGAAGCACGTCGCGTGGCTGTTCGACGGATCCAATGATCCAGTCAGCTCGTGGTTTGAATAAATAAATAGGGGTATTTAATAAATTCAAAAAATAGCCCTTAAACTTCAAAAATCCATATCTTTGCATAGAAAATTCATAAAAATAAAACAAAAATACCCTCTTGCTCAGTGAATAGAGGAGAATCATAAGGAATTATTTTCACATTAATTTGATGCATAAATTATTTTTAAAAAAATAAATTAGGGTTAGGGGTTTTTCAATTCTTCATTCATATTGGAAACTGACCCCAAATTTTTATATGTTGTAGCCTCTATCTAGGTGCACAATTTGAGCATTTTTTCAAGNTATTTTCACATTAATTTGATGCATAAATTATTTTTAAAAAAATAAATTAGGGTTAGGGGTTTTTCAATTCTTTATTCATATTGGATTATCACCTTAAAATTTTTATATGTTGTAGCCTCTGTCTAGATGCACAATTTGAGCATTTTTTCAAAGACATAGAAGATCTCTAGATAGAACTTTATATGTTGTAGCCTCTATCTAGGTGCACAATTTGAGCATTTTTCCAAAGACATAGGAGATCTTTAGACAGAGATCATAATTTTCTAAGTTTTTATGCATTTTATACTCAAATAATTATAGAAAATTGTATGTGACTTAGAAAATTCTACAAAAATTCATTTAAGTTTCCTATGGCTAGAGTAGTCTTAGAAAATAATTTCATGATTTTTAAGAATCAAAAACATTACTGTTTTGAGCAAACCCTAATTTGCTTAAAACATTTAATTTGGAGTACATATAGATCAAAATCACTTTNAACTTGTCGGCCAATACATTGGTTTCGCAGACCAAACGGATGTCATAACTTTCTTTATTTTATTTGATCAAGTCTCACCCTCAACTCTTGTGTTCATCCTTCGGGATAGAAAACTTTCTCTAGTTTATTTGATCGAGTCTCACCCTCAATTCTTGTGTTCATCCTTCGGGATGGATACAGGATTTGAGGTAAAGCGCTCTTTTCATCTAAACTATGAAAATTATGGGGTCAGTTTGACTTTATCTTTTTCAAAACTAAAATTAAAAAAAAAACGTCCTTCCAAAGCGGGCAACGGGATTTTAATTCTAATGACCGACAGCATCTTACGGGCAAACCCCACACCAAAAATAGTGTCGACACGAACCTAAACCCTAAATTCACTTCAAATCATTTGGTCTACCCCAGGCTTGGCCACCACAATCACATTTTGGACACTAAGACCCAACTACCTAGCCCACCCAAGTTGTTCCATGGACAAAGGGACCTTTGATTTAGGAGAAATCTTCACATACTTGGCCAAATGACTCAAACTTTGCAACACCTGAATAAACCTTCATCCCAATCATGCTTATACCTTCCTGGACTCTCCCTCACCATGCTAGACACCTTCCCTGGCCTGGCCGACTAGCCTAATTGTCAAAAAACCCAAAACTTAGAAAGCTTCCTCATGGACAAAACCTAAATTGCACCCATCCAATGTGGCTAGTCCTCATTGGCCAATTGTGTTGTTTATCCCTCCACATAAGCATCCTTTCTGCCCCTTGTCTTACTCTGGTGGCAGTCATTGCTCTCTCTATAAATTGAGTACCCTCACATTCAGAGTGAGAGATCATCCAATTCCTTCAGAAGACTCTGTCAAAATCCTTCTAGAGCTTCTCCGAACCTTCCTTAGTTCAGACCCACTATCCTCAGCCATCCATAACCACTGTTCTACTGGAATTTTGAGCTCAAAATCAAGGGCAGTTTTCTATCATTCCANTGTGTTCATCCTTCGGGATAGATACAGGATTTGAGGTAAAGCGCTCTTTCATCTAAACTATGTAAATTATGGGGTCAGTTTGACTTTTTCTTTTTCAAAACTAAAATTAAAAAAAAACGTCCTTCCAAAGCGGGCAACGGGATTTTAATTCCGATGACCGACAGCTTCTTACGGGCAAACCCCACACCAAAAATAGTGCCGACGCGAACCTAAACCCTAAATTCACTTCAAATCATTTGGTCTACCCTAGGCTTGGCCACCACAATCACATTTTAGACACTAAGACCCAACTACCTAGCCCACCCAAGTTGTTCCATGGACCAAGGGACCCTTGATTTAGGAGAAATCTTCACATATTTGGCCAAATGACTCAAACTTTGCAACACCTGAATAAACCTTCATCCCAATCATGCTTATACCTTTTTGGACTCTCCTTCACCATGCTAGACACCTTCCCTGGCCTGGCCGGCTGGCCTAATTGTCAAAAAACCCAAAACTTAGGAAGCTTCCCCATGGACGAAACCTAAATTGCACCCATCCAATGTGGCTAGTCCTCATTGGCCAATTGTGTTGTTTATCCCTCCACATAAGCATCCTTTCTGCCCCTTGTCTTACTCTGGTGGCAGTCATTGCTCTCTCTATAAATTGAGTACCCTCACATTCAGAGTGAGAGATCATCCAATTCCTTCCGAAGACTCTGTCAAAATCCTTCTAGAGCTTCTCCGAACCTTCCTGAGTTCAGACCCACTATCCTCAGCCATCCATAGCCACTGTTCTACTGGAATTTTGAGCTCAAAATCAAGGACAGTTTTCTATCATTCCGTAAACCTCCACCAAACTCCAAATTAACTTCCTCCTGAGCTTCACTAGAGCACAAGGAGAAGTTCCCCATTGAAAGCCCCTTTCTTTGAGCACTCTATCCAACACTTTGACCAAGGCTACACCACCCTCTAATCAAACTCTTACATAAACTCACCCTCTATTTGAACCAACGCTTGGAGGACGTTCGTGGGCTCACAACAAAACTTCAAAACACACCCAATCGAGGCCTCATCTCTTGGGCTAAGGCATAAGGTAAATGTAGAAAANCTTGGAGGACGTTCGTGGGCTCACAACAAAACTTCAAAACACACCCAATCGAGGCCTCATCTCTTGGGCTAATGCATACACCATTTCTCCTAAATTTGAGTTCAATTTGGGCTTTTATGAAGAAAATTTTAATTCCATGCATGATCAACTATATAGATATGTTCATCTCAGTTAGATGCACATGTAGCAACAAACCGTGAGTGATTTGGTTAAGTATCAAGTGAGAACGAAGCATTTTAGTGTGAACGGTTCTCATTTTAGAATGGATGGGGGCGATGAACGGATGTTGTTCATTCGTGCATGTATTAAATCAACAGGCCAAATGGAATGGGACAAGAGTTGGGGCCATAAAGAAAGGGTCGAGTCAGCTCTGACGCGGAAGGCCANACGAAGCATTTTAGTGTGAACGGTTCTCATTTTAGAATGGATGGGGGCGATGAACGGATGTTGTTCATTCGTTCATGTATTAAATCAACAGGACAAATGGCATGGGACAAGAGTTGGGGCCATAAAGAAAGGGTCGAGTCAGCTCTGATGCAGAAGGTCGCGTCAAATGGGAGCGCGCCGTGTGGGCTTTCGAAGATGCCGACAATCGAGTCAACGCCTCTTGGATAAGTAGAAAAATAGTTTTTTTTTCTGATTTAATTAAGTACTGAAACTTTAAAAACCCTTAACTTGATATAAAAAAATAAAAAAATAAATAAAATAAAAATATATTGTTGCTCAGTGAATAGAGGAACAAATTATGAACTAAAAATAAAATTTATTTGTCATGTATTTTATTTTTTGTTAATTAAATACTCCAGAACTTATTTTAATTATATTTAATTAAATATTAGTCACCCTTCCTGATTAAAATAAATATATAATATAAATTAAGGATAAAAAAATATGAGACTTAATTTGGTAGGTTCACTGTGGTCAAAGGACCCTAGAAAAAATATAAAATAATTTTAGATAATTAAGTGTATTATCTTAGGAAACTAAGTCATTAAACCAATAAAAATTAAAGAAAATAAAAAATAATTTAAAAAAATCCCTAAATTTTATTCACAATGAATTTAATGATCATATTAAGCCATTGTAAAATTTTAAAAACATTTGAAATGTATTTCATATCAAGACTTATNTTTTAGATAATTAAGTGTATTATCTTAGGAAACTAAGTCATTAAACCAATAAAAATTAAAGAAAATAAAAAAATCATTTAAGAAAATCACTAAATTTTATTCACAATGAATTTAATGATCACATTAAGCCATTGTAAAATTTTAAAAACATTTGAAATGTATTTCATATCAAGACTTATTTTTTAAAATAAATGGGATTTTTGCTCAAAAATAATTATAATAAATAAAATATAATTAAGAAAATTAATAAAAGTAGTTTGGAGTGATCCTTATGACCAGGGGCAATCAAGAAAAATAAAATTGGTGTTAAAATAAATAGTTCATTTTTAGCTAATTTTTAATTTAAAAATAATAAAAAATTACATTAATACAAAAATGCACCAAAATGTCACAAATTGTTCTTTGATGACTTGGACCACTTAAATCATTTTTCCTAATTTTATTAATAAAGNGAAAAATAAAATTGGTGTTAAAATAAATAGTTCATTTTTAGCTAATTTTTAATTTAAAAATAATAAAAAATTGCATTAATACAAAAATGCACCAAAATATCACAAATTGTTCTTTGATGACTTGGACCACTTAAATCATTTTTCCTAATTTTATTAATAAATTTATGTATTTTTAAATGCTAAAAATGTATTTTTCTTAATTTTTTCATTAAAATAATTACAATAAATAAAAGAAATAATAAAAAGAAAATTTTGTCTCTCTGAGTTCTTTGAACTCAGAGAGACTAAACAAAAACATAAAAAGTAATTTTTAAAATTAAGTTATATTTTCTATTTAATTAATCACTAAAATCAACAAATAATTATATTAATTAAAATATAAATCAAAAAATCATAAGATTTTGTCCAAGTGGNAAGTAATTTTTAAAATTAAGTTATATTTTCTATTTAATTAATCACTAAAATCAACAAATAATTATAATAATTAAAATATAAATCAAAAAATCATAAGATTTTGTCGAAGTGGTCCTCTAACCTAGGTGAACCTTCAATAATTTTTCTAAGGATAGAAGCTTTACTTTGATTGACTAAATGAAGTAACTTTGGAATTTCTTATTTTTGGATTCAAGTAATTATAAAAATTAAATAAAAATTTAAGAAAATAATTTTACCTTTGATATTTTAATTAACCCATGAGTGGGGCACCAGNTGTCGAAGTGGTCCTCTAACCTAGGTGAACCTTCAATAATTTTTCTAAGGATAGAAGCTTTACTTTGATTGATTAAATGAAGTAACTTTGGAATTTCTTATTTTTCGATTCAAGTAATTATAAAAATTAAATAAAAATTTAAAAAAATAATTTTACCTTTGATATTTTAATTAACCCATGAGTAGGGCACCAAGAAAATTTCAAAGTAATTTGTGTTGAATTTAATGATTTATGAAGTGGAAAGCACTAGGGGCAAAATGGTAATTATGGGATTTTGATGCCCTAATTAAATTTTAAGTTAAATTGAAGGGTAAATGGGTAATATTGATCATAGTAGACTTCTTTGGATGTCTGAAACATATGGTTTTAAGAGGTAGAAATAAACTTACCAATTTCCAACAACAAAGGCAAAATTGTAATTTTCCTAAATTATTATGAGTTAGAAGTTAACCTAATTGGACGATTCTAGGGTAGTGAGCTTGAGCTAGGAAGATGATAACTTACTCATTTAAATCCCCTAATTGGTGATTAATGCAATCTTTCAATGAGAATTAGGTCCACTTAATTTATTTTTTTTATTATTGCAAATCTATCCTTAAAATTTAACTTAAGGGCTCAATAGTGAGCTAGGCTTGATTTAAATTTGTCTAATAAGGTTTAAAAAAGAGAAATGTAATTAACCATGAATACCTTTAAAAAACTACAAGCTCAACTTTAATTGTGAGCCCAAGACCCTTAATAATTCACCCTGCCCCTTATGGGCATCCATTAACATCACTCCTAAATAAAACATGAAGTGAATGTCTAAATACCCCTCTCATGGGATGATTAAAACATCAAGGTTCAATGAGCATGGAGTAAATTAATCTATTTAATCTAAGTTTAATTTTGGATAGTTAATTCAATAACATAATAAGTTCAAATGAACATGAAATATTTCAAAGGGAATTAAAAGTTATTTAGGGTTTTGCTCCAAACACTTTTATGATTTTTTAGATATTTTGAAGGAAAGTNGATAGTTAATTCAATAACATAATAAGTTCAAATGAACATGAAATATTTCAAAGGGAATTAAAAGTTATTTAGAGTTTTGCTCCAAACACTTTTATGATTTTTTAGATATTTTGAAGGACAGCTGTACTTATTATTCTTTGTTCAAGAAAATCATTCATTAAAACTTTTAAGGACCCGCCAAGTTATGCTTCGAGACCTGATAATTTACTTAAATCAATAGAAATGCCCTACACTTCTTATCCTATGTTAATTGACCAAGTGCTCAAGTACTGGAGTCTTCTTTAAAGTATTTAAAAACTTGTGAGCAACTGGGGATATTTGTGTTTGCCAAATATGGATCATTGAGATTGTTTAAGTCTGAGGTCTAGTGGCTGATCCACTATAAAATTACCTATTTTTTATGCATNCCAAGTGCTCAAGTACTGGAGTCTTCTTTAAAGTATTTAAAAACTTGTGAGCAACTGGGGATATTTGTGTTTACCAAATATGGATCATTGAGATTGTTTATTTCTGAGGTCTAGTGGCTGATCCACTATAAAATTACCTATTTTTTATGCACATTTTATGCTCAATTTTTGATAATATTATGCTTTAATGGAAGATATTTTTATGTTTTTTTGTTGTAGATATGCAAGAAAAAAATTTTAAGAGTAAAAAGGAGCAAAAATACATCAAGAAGGAGCAAAATGAGCTAAACTAAAGAAAAATACCAAATTAGCAGAACTGGCGCTTATGCGGCAGATGCAGAACTTGGCTGGCACCTAGGCACCACGGNACCAAAACTTAATAACAGTTATAGATTCGATAAAGATGGATGTATAAAATATTCAATAATTGTAAAGTCACACTTATTAATGTGAGTATATGTATCGCTCAAGTAATATAGGGCTCTAATGGAGTTCTAGATATCGATGCCACATGGAATAATATTAAAACTACGAACTAAGATTTTAGAAAAGCAACACTTTAATCGCAACAATGGAATTCAATTTGATTATTTGTCACTAATAGGCAATTGAAATAAATATGTAATTTTAATAACTATTAAATACCTAATTATATTAATGAAGGCTCTAATGTGATATTCAATATATAAGAAAGCATCATTCTTCTTGCCAAGAAATTATAGTGAATGGATAAAGTGAATCGGTTCAATTTGTATTGTGTCTAATAGGTGCATACTTATTCTTTACCCTTTGGTCTAGACATAAAGAACATTGACTAACCCTATGCTTGTTTACTGAATTTGTGACTAGGCTGGGAGGATATCGGCTCTCACTTCAGAGCTCCCACGTTCCCCTCGCTTGAGGGATAACATCTACACTTCAGCAACCAAATGATAGAACCAAATTGGGGATTTTAATCCGTCACTCTAAAATTTCCAATTCTACGCCCGATAATTTTATTTCTCTATTTATTTACAGNGGGAGGATATCGGCTCTCACTTCAGAGCTCCCACGTTCCCCTCGCTTGAGGGCTAACATCTACACTTCAGCAACCAAACGATAGAACTAAATTGGGGATTTTAATCCATCACTCTAAAATTTTCAATTCTACGCCTGATAATTTTATTTCCCTATTTATTTACAACCAACCTCCAAGGGCTTTGACCTCCCTGAATCTTGGATGTAATCTTCACTTTAGTTGTAAATCTCAACATATTTTAACAAATTAATTGACCAGATTGAAAGTAAATTAAGATCAAAGTGAAAAGATCATCACAATTTCTTAAACACTTTCATGGCTTCACCAATTCAAATCACCATTTCATAAATCTCAAGACAAGGAGAATGATAGAGAAAATTACTCACATCTCGTGGGAAAAACACAACAAAACTCAGAATTCATATCTAAAAGCAAATTCATACAAACTACAATAATAAATAAACTTATCTCTAATTTTTCCCCAAGAAAATTCCCCGAAGTTCCTTTGAATCTCCTATTTCTTTACAGCACACANTCATGGCT
The DNA here is from genome assembly GCA_002079205.1 of Phalaenopsis hybrid cultivar. NCBI lineage: Eukaryota > Viridiplantae > Streptophyta > Magnoliopsida > Asparagales > Orchidaceae > Phalaenopsis > Phalaenopsis hybrid cultivar. The sequence goes on along the minus strand of JXCR01125768.1, from coordinate 18,650 downwards.
TCACCAATTCAAATCACCATTTCATAAATCTCAAGACAAGGAGAAAGACAGAGAAAATTACTCACATCTCATGGGGAAAACACAACAAAACTCAGAATTCATATCTAAAAGCAAATTCATACAAACTACAACAATAAATAAAATTATCTCTAATTTCTCCCCAAGAAAACTCCTTGAAGTTCATTTGAATCTCTTATTTCTTTACAGCACAAAATTCTTTTTAAGAACACTCCTTGAAGTTCCTCTGAATCTTTTCCTTTCTTTACAGCACACGATTCCTCTTCAAAGCAGCAAGGAGGAAGAAATCTCTCACTTTCCCTCCACTCTTACAATCTCTTTCTCCCCAAGAACTCTCCTCGAAGTTCCTCTGAATCTCTTCCTTTCTTTACAGCACACAGAATTTATTCCTCCACAAGCAAACTCCTCGAAGTTCCTCTGAATCTCTTTCTTTCTTTACAACACACAAAATTCTAATTTCTCCCCAAGAACACTCCTTGAAGTTCCTCTGAATCTCTTCCTTTCTTTACAACACAAGCAATTCCCTTCGGAAGCGGCAAGGAGGAAGAAATCTCTCACTTTCCCTCCACTCTTACAATCTCTCGAAGAATTACTCACAATTTAGACTCTCTACACATTTTTACACTTCAATTTGGAGTCTCTCCTCCTCTCTATTTTCGGCCAAAGTCTTATCTTTAAAGATGTGGATGAGCTTTCTCAAGAGTTGCCTAAGCACCCCTCCAAAATTTGTCCTTATCCAATGCCTAATTGGACATAACCAATCTCACCATTGGCGACCTCAACGGCGCAGTCGGTGGGCCTTCTAAGTGAATTAATTCTAGAGTTTTGGGAAAATCTCACCGTTGGCGTCATTGGGCTCANTGAGCTTTCTCAAGAGTTGCCTAAGCACCCCTCCAAAATTTGTCCTTATCCAATGCCTAATTGGACATAACCGTCAATCTCACCGTTGGCGACCTCAACGGCGCAGTCGGTGGGCCTTCTAAGTGAATTAATTCTAGAGTTTCGGGAAAATCTCACCGTTGGCGTCGTTGGGCTCGCCGTCGACGCCCTAGTTCAATTCTTCATATTTTGGTCCTTTTTGCTCCAAATTTGCTCCTTTTTGCATTTTTTTGCTCCAATGACCCTAATTTATCATTCCTGCAACAAAAAATAAAAAATACATTTTTTAAAGTGCAATATCATAAAAAATAGTATAAAATAGGTATGTNTTTGCTCCAAATTTGCTCCTTTTTGCATTTTTTTTGCTCCAATGACCCTAATTTATCATTCCTGCAACAAAAAAAAAATTCATTTTTTAAAGTGCAATATCATAAAAAACAGTATAAAATAGGTATGTAAATCTCAACATATTTTCCGTTGGTCAAAATCCCCCAAACTTAACTATTACTTGTCCACAAGTAATTTTAGTACTACATAAAAGTTATGATCTATTGTAGTAAAGTTTTAATTCAAAAATACTATAAGTTTGATTTAGATAAATACCATAGTGATATTTTTAGAAAAAATTCAAGTAATTAAATTACCTCTGTAGCTACAAGATTATCTAGTCATCAAGTTNTTTCATTTGGATTGCTTTCAATCCTATATATTTTTCTTTTCTTTTCAGAGATTGTTGTCAATCCTTTCTTTTTCCTTTTTTCAAGTGAGGATTATTATATCTGGATAGCCTTTAAAGATTTTGAACTTCACATTTCATTCCTTAAATTTGAAATTCGNTGGATTGCTTTCAATCCTATATATTTTTCTTTTCTTTTTAGAGATTGTTGTCAATCCTTTCTTTTTCTTTTTTTCAAGTGAGGATTATTATATCTGGATAGCCTTTAATGATTTTGAACTTCACATTTCTTTCCCTAAATTTGAAACTCGAAGCATTCCTTTACCTTATAAATATCTCATAGTTCTTACATCATTAAGCCCCAATCTTTTCTTCTCAAATGAATTTCCAGATTCTTAATACTTCAAAATATAGTTTCCCTTACTTTAAATAGTTAACTATAGTCTTATTCTCTTATACTAAAATATCTTAAGTTACAAAGATAATTTTCATTACAAAAATATTTTCTTAAATCTACCATAATATTTAAATAGCTACAAAATATAATTACCTGAATTAAATTCACTACATAAAATCATATAAATAAATTTTGAAAATAATTAAATAGATGACATCTAATAGTTAATATTTTTCTTCCCTCCCCCAAACTTAAATTTTTTCATATAAAATGATTCAGGTGGNCAAAATATAATTACCTGAATTAAATTCACTACATAAAATCATATAAATAAATTTTGAAAATAATTAAATAGAATACATCTAATAGTTAATATTTTTCTTCCCTCCCTCAAACTTAAATTTTTTCATATAAAATGATACAGGTGAAAAGAAAAACTCTAAATATAAATCATACCTCAGTATTTTAGGCATCTTCATCATTCTGAAATTTTTTGCAGTCATTCTCAAAATTTTTACTTCACCTGGTCTGTAATATTAGGAGTTTTCAACACNGAAAAACTCTAAATATAAATCATACCTCAGTATTTTAGGCATCTTCATCATTCTGAAATTTTTTGCAGTCATGCTCAAAATTTCTACTTCACCTGGTCTGTAATATTAGGAGCTTTCTACACATAAATCATTAGAGAAATTGCTGGGTAATGAAATTTTAAAATAAGTATAAAACTAAAACATTAAAAAAGCATAATATTTCCTAACACAACCGTAATACTAAACAAAATAATTAAAATTAAAATGCGAAATAAAATCACATTACATTACAAAATACTACTTAACATCTATTATACTACATATGCAAATTTAACTACCACACTAACTTTATAACAAAAATTCAAAATCATCCAAGTACAACATAATAATAAAAATGAAAGTCTAAATACACACAAACATCCATTTCTATTAAAAAAGATCACAAAAATAAAAGTACAAGTACAAGTACATCAATTCTATAAAATATCAAAATCCTAAACTATGTCTTCATCTCCTTGATCAATAAGTGGATTGGCCTGATACTGAGTATATCGGGGGCACTCAGGGATGATAACATCAGANAATGAAAGTCTAAATACACACAAACATCCATTTCTATTAAAAAAGATCACAAAAATAAAAGTACAAGTACAACTACATTAACTCTATAAAATATCAAAATCCTAAACTATGTCTTCATCTCCTTGATCAACAAGTGGATTGGCCTGATACTGAGTATATCGAGGGCACTCAAGGATGATAACATCAGGCTCACCTCTGTAGTGTCGGGCCTGAGCTTCGTAAAAAGCTACCTCAAAATTTGAATGCCTCTGAAGTTACTCACTATCATAATCATGTTGACGTTCTAAACTTCCAATCCTTTTATTTATTAACTCTATGATCTTCCACTGCAAGGTTAACTCATTCATCAAATCAGTCAGAGTATGGGAACTAGAAGGTGGAAGGTCATAACTTGTAGAGGGGACATCTCTACTAGTAGAAGGATCTTGACTCCTACTTTGAGTTCTCCATTTCTCGGATTCATAAGTTTTCAAATTAGCTTTACTAATGGGTTTCATAGGGTAAACCCATTCCTCATCTCCTTCAGCGTCCACTCCAGAAAGTTGGCAAAGTGCATAAATAAGGTATGTCCTAGACCTCCACTTGTTTCACTCCTTATCGTAGTCAATATATTCTTAAAAATAATTCTACCCACATTTATAGTTCTATTATTTTGAATACAGAAATTTAGAATGGCTCTATCTCTAGTTACCTCACTATGGTGATAAGTCGGTAACAGAGTAGAGGAAATAAAATAGTGCTACGTCTTAGAGGTGACATTTAACATGGAAGCGAAAAAATTTACCCGTTCTCATTGTTTAATCTTCCACATTCCTTTCCCATCAGTGAGAAAGTTGATTACATCATTCAGAGGGCNAACTTAATAACAGTTATAGATTTGATAAAGATGGATGTATAAAATATTCAATAATTATAAAGTCACACTTATTAATGCGAGTATATGTATCGCTCAAGTAATATAGGGCTCTAATGGAGTTCTAGATATTGATCCCACAGGGAATAATATTAAAACTACGAACTAAGATTTTAGAAAAAATAACACTTTAATCGCAACAATGGAATTCAATTTGCTTATCTTTCACTAATAGGCAATTGAAATAAATATGTAATTTTAATAATTATTAAAAAACTAATTATATTTATGAAGGCTCTAATGTGATATTCAATATATAAGAAAGCATCATTCTTCTTGCCAAGAAATTATAGTGAATGGATAAAGTGAATCGGTTCAATTTGTATTGTGTCTAATAGGTGCATACTTATTCTTTACCCTTTGGTCTAGACATAAAGAACATTGACTAACCCTATGCTTGTTTACTGAATTTGTGACTAGGCTGGGAGGATATCGGCTCTCACTTCAGAGCTCCCACGTTCCCCTCGCTTGAGGGATAACATCTACACTTCAGCAACCAAATGATAGAACCAAATTGGGGATTTTAATCCGTCACTCTAAAATTTCCAATTCTACGCCCGATAATTTTATTTCTCTATTTATTTACAGCCAACCTCCAAGGGCTTTGACCTCCCTGAATCTTGGATGTAATCTTCACTTTAGTTGTAAAACTCAACATATTTTAACAAATCAATTGGCCAGATTGAAAGTAAATTAAGATCAAAGTGAAAAGATCATCACAA
>JXCR01125763.1:9329-22720 GCA_002079205.1 Phalaenopsis hybrid cultivar | reverse complement strand
CCAAAGTTTAGACATGTTGATTTCTGTAATGTGATTAAGGTTCCTAAAACCCAGACTACCAGCAGTGTTGGGCTTGCAAACTTTATCCCACGTAGTCCAAATCTTATGTTGAGTGCTACAAGACCAAAGGAATTTATTAAAAATCCTCTCCAAAAAAATTTGATTACTTTTTTTTAGATGCAGAACTTGAAGAGCATAAAGAGGGAGGGTGTAAAGGACACTCTTAAGCAAAGTGAGTCTACCCCCATTAGAAAGGAAAGTATTTCTCCAGTCATTAATCCTCGCCTTAATTTTATCAACAACATTATCCATCTGAGTTTGTCTCTTTCTACCCTGCAAAAGAATGACTCCCAAATATTTTAGAGGAATGTAAGCCACTTTTCATCCAGTGAAGGTAGTAGCCCAGGAGGTGTGGGTGGTGCTAACATACTTGCTAAAATATAGTTGACATTTAGCCTTGTTAAAGGTTAATCCAGAAGTATTTTGAAAGCTATTTAAGGTTCGGATCAAAATTTTAAAAGCAGTCTTACTGGCGTTAGAAAAGAGGATAGCATTGTCAGCGTAAGCAAGGTGGCTAACCGTAAGCTTAGATTTATGCATAAATTGAGTGTGAGGGTGTAACATCTACATTTGATTCATAAGGAGAGGGAGATAATGAAAAGCAAGGATGAAAATTGTAGGTGAGAGAGGGTCACCTTGTTTAATCCCTCTGAAGGAGGGAAAAAAACCAAAGGATTTCCCATTAACTAGAACACTGTAATGATTTAGTTCAAGCCATCTTTTGATGATAGAACAAAAGTTCGTAGAGAAACCGCGGGCCTGAAGAATACTCAAAATAAATTCCCAGTTAATGGCATCAAAAGCTTTCCTGATATGAAGCTTAATCACCACATTCCCACCTCTACACTCTTTATCAAGATCCTCGATAATTTCTTGAGCAATGAGGATATTATACGATTTTCCCTACCTTGAACGAAAGCAGACTGGTGCGGGGAGATAATTTTGGACAAATGAGGTTGAAGCTGAGCAACAATAATCTTACTAATCACCTAGAGAGGACAGAAGTTATAGAGATGTGGCGGAAGTTATCCCAACTGATTTTATCATTGCCTTTAGGGATAAGCACAATTAAAGAGGAAGTGAAAAACTTTCCCAGATTTTCCTCCAAAATTAGCATTGAATGACATTCATCACCTCTTTATTAATGATATCCCAACTTTTAATATAGAAGGCGTATGTGAAACCATCAGACCCAGGAGCCTTATTAGGATTAATACTCTTAAGCACAACAAGGACTTCATCTTCAGTAGGAACATCAGACAGAGAGAAAGAAGAAACATAATCTCTTTCCTCATTGAAGACATCCTTATCAACAGGCGAAACTGAAGCCTGAAGCTGGAATAAGTTTGCAAAATGTTGGGTCGTACTATTACTACTACCCTCATAATCAGTAAGGATATCACCATCAGATGATTTAATCTTGAGAATAGTACTCAAATTATGTCTATGTTTAATAGAGGCATGAAAAAAGGAAGTGTTTCTATCCCCGCAAGAAAAATAAGTGTCATTACCTTTTTGTTTATGGAGACCTTCTTCTAAATCAATAGCTTCAAGAAGGGAAGCATGAGCCTGAGCCACATCGCTAGCCCATTGAGGAGTGCAACAATCTTCAGCTTCTATCAAATCAACCTTAGACCGTGCATCATGAACTTTAGTGTGAACATTCCCAAAAACATTATAGTTCCAATCCCTCAAATGCAAAGCAACCTTCTTATGAAGTTACCCTAAAATGAACCAAGGATTTCCCACATTATCAGTGATCCAAACCTGTTTAATAAGATACAAGAAAGTGTCATGGGAAGCCCAAATATTAAGGAACTTAAATTTATATATGTGAGAGTATTTGATAAAGGCAAACGTAAGTAAGATAGGGCTATGGTCAGAAGTAGCAGAGTTCAAGTGTTGTACTTTAGATATGGGGAAATAATTGAAAAAATTTTGATTAGCAAAAAAATGATCCAATATTTGAGATAAAAGGCTGTGATGCCAAGTATAAGGGGAACCATAGTAAGCCATATCATGCAACCCAACATCCGTGATATTATCACAAAATTGATTTATGATAGATTGGTCGCATCCCCTGCCACCCCTCTTCTCAGAGGGTCTCGTTATCATATTAAAATAGCCTCCAACAAACTAGTTCTCCTTAATCCCTGCACCCATAAGCACAAGCTTATCCCAAAGAAGCAGTTTATCAAGTTAAAGGCAGCTAGAGTAGACAAAAGTGGCCCACCCTTGAAAGCTATCGATCTTAAAATTAGTAAGCACAAACTGATCGTCATTCTCATCAATCATCAAATTGACTTTACACTTTCAGAAGATTCAGATTTTATTATTTTTGTTATAATAGTGATTGTAATTATAGAATCTTCTAAAAATTATATCACGATTCACAAAAACTAATGGCTCCAACATAACAAAAATAAAAAATTTATGAGCCCTGCATAAATGTTTGAGTCTATTAAGGGAGCTAGGGCCCGTCACTCCCATAATATTCCAAACCAAAATATTAAACAAGGTGTCTCTAGCTTCCCCTTCTTGACGATCTAGGAGGGGTGCGGTGCTGAAATTGTTCGCCATTAGAATGATAAATTCAACCACGAATAATGTTTTCACTAACAAGATGTAAGAGTTCATTCTTCCTTTTGCCCTTCTTTTTCCTAGCCTTTTGAACCAACCATTCTTCGTCTAGCATATTTGTGGCTTCCAAAATAGCCTTAATAGGCACTTCATTATTATCCACAAAAAATAAGCAAACATTACCTACTTTACCTTCAGAAGAAGAAACCTCACTTAATATATTGACCTGCATATCTTGAAAATTACTCCCATTTATGAGAATAACATCAGTTTTGGCAACAGAAGTAACATCAATAACAGTTATATTAGCAATATTGGCACAAGTGATAGCATCTGTATCATTACCTAAAGTGACATCAGTTACCGTTAAAGGAGCAACATTATCAGTATTACCGAAAGCAACATCAGTGACCATTAAAAGAGCAATGTAATCAGTGGTGGCAATAACAGTTTCGCTAATGAAAACATTAGTGTTACCCTCAGTGGCAACAACATCATGTAGATTAATCGTGGTGACATTAGTCGCACTATTAGCATTAACAAAAGTGTTACTGGTACCCTGTGTAGCAAGCGGCGGTAAAATCTGTGTATTCATGTCAGAATGGAGAGGAAGGATTTTTAGAAATTTCAGTCCTAAGGTGTTCAATACTCGACTGTGGAGCTTTACAAGATCATTCAGCTCTTAATTTTAAATGTGGATAAAAACAATAACAATTGGCATTAATATGGCCAATGTGTGCAGTAAGGTGAGTGTCTTTTGATTTAAACTTTCTGTCAGTAGCCCTTATGTTCGGAACCAATCCAGATTTCATCTGAGAAAGGTAAAGTAATGTCCCGTTCTACTAGAACTTTAGCCTCAGAAGGCCTCGTAAGCAAGTAAGTGGGACCATCTAATTTTAAAGGTGTACCATATGCCGTAGTTAAGGAAAATAGGTCCTCGTGATTAAAAAGATGAAGTTTTAAGCCAGGGAATTTCAACCAAACCAGAAGAATATGAGGTTCCAATTTAAGGTGAAATTCAATATTCCATTTTAAAAATTTTATTCAAATACCATCAAATTTAAGAACTCAGCGTGACAATAAAAGAGTATAATCTTCATCATTTGATAACTGGATAAGTATGTGTTCCCATCAAGAGGGCCAAATTTTCACATTCTAGTTAGATTCAAAGATTCAAACTCCTTTCTAACAACCTCAAACTTAGGTAATCCAAAGATAAATTTCCCAACTAATACATGACAATAAGATGAAGCTAGAGCAGTAAATTCAGCATCATATACAAACATAGCAAGTTTCCCATCTTTTTTCCCTAATTTTCAGATATAATTAAAATCACCACCAAAATGTAAAGCCTGAAGATACAAAGGTGGGAAAAGACCCGAGGAACTAAAAACAAAGCCACCATTACCCTTAATAGCATCCGCAAAGGAATGATCCATAAAAAACTCGCAGGAGACCCCAAAATACCGAGAACGTAGAAAAAATTCCAAAAAGGAAGAAAAAGGGGGGATCTCACTAACGTAAAGAGAAGAGGTAGCCTTGGAGAGGACACCCGAGAGCCCCCGCCATCTAATCCACCTCAGTAGCCATGGGAATGCCGGGAATGCCTAAGCCTAGCAGAGAAACCTTCTTTGATCTCAAAAAATGCAAAATAGATATTTATCATCTTTGTGAAGTGACTCGTGATTGAGCAACTTTGAACTATTACATCCATAAGTTCAAGCCCATTGACATTAGAGCTTTGATTCATAGTGTTATTACCAGTTTTGTCATTGTTGCTACTACTGCAGGTTTGGGATTTACATCCTTGATCTTTTCTTTATGTGAGCAGGATGGAGTTAGATTTGACATATGAGAGGAGATATTGCAGCCACTCGAGCCTATTACTAGTGTTAATGTGAAATCTTATTCACATAATTCCATTTTTGGCGGGAGAGATGGATTTTCCAATAGTTATGCTACTTCGACATCTCAAGCTTCCACTTTACATGCTTCTACATAACAGGGTCAGACATCTGGATTTGTTCTCATTCACAACTATTGCAGATTATTTTAGACAACATTAACTACACTGCTAAAAAGGTATTAAATTTAAAAAAATTTGCAGAACATATGGATGGATATATGAGGAGACTTCGTGATTATGAGGAAGATACAACTTAGCTATGGACAACATAAGGAGAGGCAACAAAGATGTAATTTTTCTTCAATATCTAATATATCCATCATATGAGTATGCAACTACTTGACATAGTGATGAGAGTGATGCAAAGGATGAGGATGATTAAAATGGATTCTATAGTTTAGTTTGATTTTTCATTTATTGGGTGAACTATTGATGATGCAGTTATTCTATACTTTTTGCTATGTTTTGAAATGTAATTATTGAGACTGTTAGTTTTTGTTGTGTTTTGTTTCATTAGACACTACTGTGATGTATTTATGTTTTCATGAGTAGTTATTATGTTTTTGTTGTAGTAATTGTGTTAATTATGTTAATTGTGTTGTTTGGTGTAGTTAGTTAGTAGGATTTACACTTAATTCTGGATCATAAGAAGGTTTAGAATACAGCTAACTTGTTACTTAAAAGCTGCATGTTTAAAATTCTCAATTTACTATCATATATTTTTCTTTATGTTGCAGTTGTGTATGCTTTTTAATGTGTTTGTTTGCTTTTATGTTATCCTCCACTGCATAGTAGTCTAATGAATCTCAAAATGTTAAGTAAATTAAAATTTNCGTTTGCTTTTATGTTATCCTCCACTGCATAGTAGTCTAATGAATCTCAAAATGTTAAGTAAATTAAAATTTTAAGATGTAAAATTATGTTAAGTAAATTATGTTATCCTCCACTGCATAAAATTAATTTTTACTCTTATTTTTAATTTGTGTACTAGTATATTTAGGATGTAAAAATTCATGTTAGCATGTTAATTTTAGTTTTCATTCTTGCCAATATTTATATGTGCTACTAAAATGTTTTATTCTATTAAAAATTTAAGTTTTGGGGGAGATGAAAATTTTTCTAAAAACATGAAATTTATTTGTTCTCAAATGTGTTCTGAATAAACTTGATTTTGATTTGAGGAAAAAAGATCATGTATATGAGGCTTTTATAGGGAAGTAAAATTTTGNTAAGTTTTGGGGGAGATGAAAATTTTTCTAAAAACATGAAATTTATTTGTTCTCAAATGTGTTCTGAATAAATTTGATTTTGATTTGAGGAAAAATGATCATGTATATGAGGCTTTTATAGGGAAGTAAAATTTTTAGTATAGAAATGAGAAAGAGAATTTAGTTAAAATTTATACTAATGAAGAAAAACTTAAAGATAAAAAAAATTTAGTGTGGAAATGATAAATATTGTGTAACTATCTTTAGTAATAGAAATTGTATTTTTGAAAAATGTATAAGAGTTGAAAATTTTTTCAAAACATAAATTTCTTTTAAACAAAGTAATTTTCAAAAACTATTATTATGTTTTAAAAGAAATATACCAACTCTTTGCTTTAGGAAAGGAGGAGTGGAATTCAAAATCATTAAAGGTCTATCCAGATATAGTAATCCTTGCGTAAAGAGAAAAAGAAGGAGGAAAAAAGAAAAATAAAGAAAAGAAAAAGAAAAAGAAAAAGAGAAAAAAANTATGTTTTAAAAGAAATATACCAACTCTTTGCTTTAGGAAAGGAGGAGTGGAATTCAAAATCATTAAAGGTCAATCCAGATAATAGTAATCTTTACGTAAAGAGAAAAAGAAGGAGGAAAAAAGAAAAAGAAAGAAAAGAAAAAGAAGAAGAAAAAGAGAAAAAAAGGAAAAGAAAAGTTGAAAAAGGGAGGAGAAGCTTGAGGATTTGTGCCTAATCAAAAATTGGTTCCACATCTGATGTTTTTAAAGTGTAAGACTTGAGAAACTCTTAAGCTTAAGGATATAATATAACAAGTAAAATTATTCTTAATAAAAATTTTAAAGTGGAGATTATAGAATGCCTCAACACAATATTTGGAGAATCTACAATATTTCTAAACTAGATAAAAACTCATTATTTCAGACTTCTTTAACATTAAAAATTTCTAAACTCTAAGTTGATCTCATTTACTAATATTTTTTTTAATTGGACTACTATATTTCTACATCAAAATTTTAGAAACTCCTAAAGAAACTCATATACATAATCTATTTATTTAGTTTTTAAAAGATTTAATTGTCACTTGAGGACAAGTAACATTTTAAGTTTGAAGGATATTGATACAGCTAAAATATATAATATTTTTGTACACATTTTTATACCTATTTTTTAAGATATTACGCTTTCATGAAAGGTATTTGTGTTTTTGTCTTTCATGTACATTCAAATGGATGAAAAATGGTAAAAGGAGTGAAAAAAGANTAATCTATTTATTTAGTTTTTAAAAGATTTAATTGTCACTTGAGGACAAGTAACATTTTAAGTTTGAAGGATTTCGATACAGCTAAAATATATAGTATTTTTGTACACATTTTTATACCTATTTTTTAAGATATTACACTTTCATGAAAGGTATTTGTGTGTTTGTCTTTCATGTACATTCAAATGGATGAAAAATGGTAAAAGGAGTGAAAAAAATTCAAATTTGGAGCAAAAATGAACTGAGGCACCTAAGCGCCCAGTATTGGCGCTTATGCGCCAGTTATTCAGAGAGAGTGGTGCCTAAGCTCCAGGTACCCCATACTTAAGCGTCATAAGTAGTTATTTGATGATTCGTTGAATTTGGATGACTTTTTTAAGAGGTGTTTGAAGCAGCCCANTATTCAGAGAGAGTGGTGCCTAAGCTCCAGGTACCCCATACTTAAGCGTCATAAGTAGTTATTTGATGATTCATTGAATTTGGATGAATTTTTTAAGAGGTGTTTGAAGCAGCCCTTGGTAAAATTGCAGGAAATAGTTCATAGACACAAAAATTCATTCAATTGGCTTTTGAAAGGGGGCAACTTCTAGAAGATTCATTGAATGGAGACACATTTTGAAGAGATGCCAAGGAAACCCTAGGGATTTTATTAAAGAAGACTTGGTTCATTAAAGGAAATTGTTGAGGGAGCCAATCCACATCCAACAGCCATCATTCATCCTAGTAACCACCGTCGCTGCCGGCCACCTATCTTTTTATTCTATGTTTTTGTTTGTATTGTGAGTGAAGGGAGTGAATTCAAAGAAAATTCAAGACATTTTGTGGAGAATACTTGAGATAAGTGTTTATCTTTGTGACTACATTTGGTTTTAATTTAGATTTCTTGTTTGTGTGCACGATTTCTACTTTTCAACTCAAGTGTGGTTATGTTTTATCCATGAATTCTGAGTAGTTTTCTTTATCTTTTTTCTTAAAATGATATGTGATTAAGCATTGCAAGGAAATTGTATGATGTATTAGACTTTAATGTTGGAAAACGTTGTGATGATTTGAAACCTTATACTTCATTTACTCCTTAGNTTTTAATTTAGATTTCTTGTTTGTGTGCACGATTTCTACTTTTCAACTCAAGTGTGGTTATGTTTTATCCATCAATTCTGAGTAGTTTTCTTTATCTTTTTTCTTAAAATGATAAGTGATTAAGCATTGAAAGGAAGTTTTATGATGTATTAGACTTCAATGTTGGAAGACGTTATGATGATTTGAAACCTTATACTTCATTTACTCCTTAGTTTAGCCAATTAAGATGTTAATACTTATTGTGAGAACATGTAAGACCCGAGATGGTATTATCTCAGTCAACCAATGATAAGAATCACATTTGATTTCATGAACAAGGATGTAGTTCATGGGATTGAGTGCAAGTAAATAGGAAAATAAACTTTCAAGGGTGTAGAACTAGAGGATTTTAATGTCAAAAGCTAAAGCCACCAATTTGATTCATAATTTTAAATTTTGATACAAATTGTTAGCCCCCACATGGAGGGAGAAGAGGGAACTCTAGAGTGAGAGCTAGTATCTTCCCTATCTAGTCAGTCTTCAAGACTATTCAAACTATAGATTAGCCAATGTTCTTTATAGCATCTCTAGTAAGGGTAAAGTATATTATTTCTCTTATTTGGCACAACACAATTATAATCCTTCCACAAAATAATTTCTAAACTTTTTACTGAATCATAATAAGCAAAAAAGATAATTTATTTATATTGCCTTCATCTTGCAAATATTTAGTTAAGTTAGTTAATTGCTTAATTTATTTTAAATTATTTAAAAAATTTACAAAAAGAATCAAATTTTCATTCCTAATATAACATCTTGAGTTTAAGTAAGAATATTTTCCTAAGTAGAATTTTTTTATCTAATTTCTCTTATTTTGTAGAGTGCATATTGTCAACTTTAAACTGTGGGTATGATATCCGTGTCTTAATAAAAAAGTCTTAAATTACTTGATAAAGGTACATATACTTGCGTAGTATCCAATATTTAAATTTTATAACTATATTCATTTTTTTTAATAGTGGATAATTTACCTAGCTTTTGTTTAGGATCAATTTTTTAGCTTTGTTGCAAAATAAGAATCATTATTAAGAAAATTAAACTTATAATCACATAGATCACATTTTACATTTATATAGAAAATCGAGATCATCTACCCATACGAAGTTGTGGATATTAAAGATCTAAAAACCAGAAAAATATTTAAAATTAACGGGCTTAGGTTATAACCTTATTTGGATGGACACAGACCAATTTTTAAAGAGGTTTTATTTTTTCGTCGCCCAGAGTAAAAACTAAGAACATCGGGTTAACGATGTTAAACCAAGCGCTTTGTGGGAGGTAACCCATAGTTATGTTTGTAATTGTCTTTAATTTGTTTTATGAAATATAAGCTCTTGTAATTAAATACTATGTACTTTGGATACTTACATGTTAAGACAATGCATAAAAATGTTATAAATATTTAATTTTATAGAAGTTATGAGTGTTATTTTGAACCTTTGGCAAAACAGTACAAAAAAGTGCACTGGTGCCTAGGTGCCTAAATTGGCACCTACGTACCCACTTCACTATGCACTAGAGCTTAGGTATCTGAATCTGGTGCCTAAGTTCCCCTTTGAGGAAAACCCAACGCGTATGCACCAGAATCTGACGCCTAGACGCTGCAGTTAAAAAAACCACCATAGAACCTTCAATTGATGTTTTTTGGCAAAATTTTTTCTATATAACTCCTAAAACCTGCCATTTAGTGTTAAATTAAATTGTTAGAGAGGGAGAGGATTCACTAATCTTGTTCCTATGGCCTCCAACTCCAAGAAAACTTTCAAGTATGCGATTTTCAATCGGAGAAAGTTCATTAGTTTTGATGCGCAGAGGTTGCTTGACAAGGTCCTTTTGAACAAGAGGTTGATTAAGAAAAATGGTTTCATAAATTATTGATTCCGGTTTTATTGTGGAAGAGAATATATTGCAAAGGCGATGGGAAGTACAATGCTACACCACTACAGCTGTAATAATTCTTATTTTGAAGGAGTTTTGTGCAAATCTTCATGGGATAAATTGAGGAGTTGTCTTTGTTTAAGTTAGGTGGGTACTTTTTACTCCTATAAGGATTAATGATTTGTTCTTGATCAACAACGTTCCAATTTATCATTATGCCAACTTTGTCCCTACAAGAGACAACATGAATGAAGTTTCTAGATTCTTAACGGATGAAGATGGAACAAGGGAGAAAAGAGATAAAAATAGTGTAAGTTTTCCTTCGTCATTGTTAAACTTTGCATTGAAGCCTTGGCATATCTTTATTTCGGCAAAATTGCTCCCTACTTCAAAAATCAGTAGAGTGACAGGAAAGTTCTACATTGAACTACTATATTCAAATTGGAAGACCTATCGATGTGGGTGTCATAATAGTAAATTCTACTCTTGGTTCAATTTTGAAGATGTCTAATTTTGGTCTTAGACTTTCATCCACAATATTTTTGCTTTGTAGTCAATCACAAGTTCCATATGAAAATTGGGAAAAAATGCTTCTTCCTTGGAAGCCCATGGTGCCAGTATTAAATTGTGATTACTTAGAAAATGGAGAATTGGATGATAGAAATGTTCTTATGGATCAATCATCTCAAAACTCATCACCTATACGACCCATATTTCCAGAGAGTTCATTTGTTATATTGAAGAAGATTAAGAAGTTGGAGAATGATATGACTAATATTATGAATGTGATTATCAATATTTCTAATCAGTTCGACCATTTGGACTAGATAATTAAAGAGCAATTTGATCACACTGGACATTATTTAAGAGGCTACGGTTCAAATGTACAAGAAAAATTATTGGATCAAAGAAGACTCAACCGATGAATTTCCTTACCATCCTTTCTATAACTTATTCATGCATCGCTAATCTATGGGAGATCATAGAGATGACGACAGTACTGAATATGAAGATGTGTAGCAACTCTGAAGTTTAAAATTTTAGTTTATAAGAGCTTGTGTGTGTTTAGTTATGTTGGATTATATCGGACTTATTGTGTTTGCTTTTAGTATTTTATTGTTTATTTTTCAACGTTAGGTGTTGTTGGAGTGATTTTGACACTGAGTTTATGCTGAGATTTTAAAATACTTGCTTGTAAATGTTTGAATTTATAACAAAAAAAGTGAAGTTGCTTGTTGTTTATGAAAATTTGATGTTAGTAATTAAAGTAAATTTTTTACTCATTAGAAGAAGGATTTCTTTGGTGTACAACGCTTTTTAGGNTGATTTTGACACTGAGTTTATGCTGAGATTTTAAAATACTTGCTTGTAAATGTTTGAATTTATAACAAAAAATGTGAAGTTGCTTGTTGTTTATGAAAATTTGATGTTAGTAATTAAAATAAATTTTTTACTCATTAGAAGAAGGATTTCTTTGGTGTACAACGCTTTTTAGAAAAAAAAATTTGAAAAATGAAATTTTAAGCATTGGTGTCTAGGAGCTAAGTCGACTAGGTCATTAAATCCATAAAAATGAATAGTGCTAGCCATTTTTCTAATTTGGATCGTCTTCTACCTTGTGAGTAGAGAAAAATAGCAAACTTGGGCTTCCAAATACTAACATTTGAGGCAATTTTGGGGCTAAAAATTCTTACGTTTTATCGTCTTTTGGTAAGAGCTTCATTTTAACCTAGAAATTTTTTATTTTCACCATAGATTTCTCCTACATTATGTGAAAACCGAAAATTAGAGATTTTGGGAAAATTTAGTGAAGAATCCATTGTATGAACTTCCTTAGCAATAGTTTTGAATTTAAGAGTTTTCTTTATCTTTATAGTGAATTTATGTGGAAATATTTTGAATTTTTAGAACTCATATGGCTCCTAAAATGAGGAAGATGAAGGGAAAGAAGGCTTGTGACATGAGAAAATTTGTAAACATCAAAGCCCAAAATCTTTATAATACTCAACTCACGACAAGTAAACTTATTCACGAACAACATTTTACAATTTTGGTGGTCTTGATGAAGGATTAATTTTGGTGAGAAATTGGANTTGAATTTTTAGAACTCATATGGCTCCTAAAATGAGGAAGATGAAGGGAAAGAAGGCTTGTGACATGAGAAATTTTGTAAACATCAAAGCCCAAAATCTTTATAATACTCAACTCAAGACAAGTAAACTTATTCACGAACAACATTTTACAATTTTGGTGGTCTTATTGAAGGATTAATTTTGGTGAGAAATTGGGNAAAGATAATTTATTTATATTGCCTTCATCTTGCAAATATTTAGTTAAGTTAGTTAATTGCTTACTTTATTTTAAATTGTTTAAAAAATTTACAAAAAGAATCAAATTTTCATTCCTAATATAACATCTTGAGTTTAAGTAAGAATATTTTCCTAAGTAGAATTTTTTTATCTAATTTCTCCTATTTTGTAGAGTGCATATTGTCAACTTTAAACTGTGGGTATGATATTCGTGTCTTAATAAAAAAGTCTTATNTCATTCCTAATATAACATCTTGAGTTTAAGTAAGAATATTTTCCTAAGTAGAATTTTTTTATCTAATTTCTCTTATTTTGTAGAGTGCATATTGTCAACTTTAAACTGTGGGTATGATATCCGTGTCTTAATAAAAAAGTCTTAAATTACTTGATAAAGGTACATATACTTGCGTAGTATCCAATATTTAAATTTTATAACTATATTCATTTTTTTTAATAGTGGATAATTTACCTAGCTTTTGTTTAGGATCAATTTTTTAGCTTTGTTGCAAAATAAGAATCATTATTAAGAAAATTAAACTTATAATCACATAGATCACATTTTACATTTATATAGAAAATCGAGATCATCTACCCATACGAAGTTGTGGATATTAAAGATCTAAAAACCAGAAAAATATTTAAAATTAACGGGCTTAGGTTATAACCTTATTTGGATGGACACAGACCAATTTTTAAAGAGGTTTTATTTTTTCGTCGCCCAGAGTAAAAACTAAGAACATCGGGTTAACGATGTTAAACCAAGCGCTTTGTGGGAGGTAACCCATAGTTATGTTTGTAATTGTCTTTAATTTGTTTTATGAAATATAAGCTCTTGTAATTAAATACTATGTACTTTGGATACTTACATGTTAAGACAATGCATAAAAATGTTATAAATATTTAATTTTATAGAAGTTATGAGTGTTATTTTGAACCTTTGGCAAAACAGTACAAAAAAGTGCACTGACGCCTAGGTGCCTAAATTGGCACCTACGTACCCACTTCACTATGCACTAGAGCTTAGGTATCTGAATCTGGTGCCTAAGTTCCCCTTTGAGGAAA
>JXCR01125759.1:0-11699 GCA_002079205.1 Phalaenopsis hybrid cultivar | reverse complement strand
TAACGTCAATGGATATGTGAGTTTTATTTCATAAAAATTCACGAGAGGTTTTATTTGTTATGCTATACATGGGATAGATAGATCCCTTTCACATCTAAGTTTATGGAAATATTGTCCCTCTTTGAATCCCCGTCTCAAGATTTCTTCTCTTTCTTGACTTTCTAAAGTTCTTGATTTAATAAATATTTGGAAGTGAAAGATCTCTTCATTGTTTTATTATTCAAATCTATATATGTATACTAAGAAGGGTTGATAAAAAATCTTCATTCACCTTGTAGATCTTGATTGATTGTAATAATTCCTTTATGTTTTCATTCTTTTGGTAAAATGTTAGATCATGGTTCAATCTCTCTAGTGTGACGAAACATAGAAGTAAATTAATTCATAAAATCGAACTTAATGAATCATGTTGGAAATGCTTCTACACATTTCTTAATTTCCGCTGTGTTTTTCTTGGTAATATTTGGTTTCGGCACTATAAAAGGGAAGGAATTCAATGTTTATACGACGATGATCACCCTTATTGCGTTGAATCCTCGTTAGTAAGTGATAATCTAAACATGGACAGAGGTTCAAATATTTTAATGTGAGTATATAATGTTATTTTTCAATACCGTTGAGCTGGCAACTTCTTCATCGATTTGAATTTTTTTTTTTCGGTCTGTAACTTCTTCTGAGATCAATATGTTCTGAAAGTAAGGACTTCTCTCTTTCCTCTCTTCTTTAGTTGTCTAATATGATGTTCGATTTCATGCTGAAGTTCTTTTATTTTTTTTTGGCAATCAAAATTAGAGATGAGATTCTTTATTATAAATTGATGGGTTCATAGTTCTTTACTATATCTTCTTGTGAATTATTGAAATATACATTCCACTGGTTCTTTCTATGAAGAAGAAATGAGTTCCTGTTAATAGCATGCTTATTGAAATATTTTCTTGACTACTGTTGAAATTAAATAGAAAAGCTTGATATTACTATGCGAATCATATTATTGATGCTTACATCCTACTAATGGAATATTACAAGGAACTTATTCAGAATTTGTTGAAATATTTCAGTCTCCTTGAAAATGCTTGGATAAACTATTATAAGTCATGGTTATCCTGCATTTTAGCCATTACAGTAATAGAGAAGTTTAGATGCATATATTATTGTTTTTACCCTCCTTTATTGTTCTTCCTTGGCTTAAAAATATGTGTGGTGGCATGTATGTAAGAAGAATTTGAAAGTGTAGATGTTAGGCATGTAAATGTATAGGAATTGAGTGATACATATGTAAATCTCTCAGTTCTAATTACTATAGCCCTTGCGGCAATTTATGAGGATGTGTACATACATACCACTCAATTTATATGTATTTACATATATAACAACTAAAACTTCAATGTGTTCTGTAGCATATGCAAGCAGACCTATCGAGGATAAAATATTGATTACATAAGTATACATAACTCAGTAAAAGTTTTCTCTTCTTCTCCCTGCTTGTTAGGAAAAATGGATTTGAAAAAAAATAATATATTTTGAGTATGCTAAAAGTTATCTTGGATATTAATGTTGGCATTCTATTCATTTCCTTACTTTGGATATGTATATACTACCTGAAATATGAAAGTTTTAATCTGATACTTAGTTAAAATGAGGAGCTGAATTTTTTTAAGGCTTTGGAAGTTTTTTTTTTATAGTTTTCTTGAAGCTGAATTTTTTTACGGCTTTGGGAGTTTCTCCGATTTGATTTGTGGAGCTGAATTTGGGATTTTGAAATTTGGAAAATTTTCTCTGACTATTTTCTAATACTTGCAGAGTAATAGAAATTGAAAGTGTAGATGTTAGACATTTAACATATAAGTTTTATACTTGCAGTCTATTTATTAATGCAAACTCGATAAAGTTATATATTGAAAAAATAATCTATTTGAAGCATTGCTTTTTTGTTATCGTTGTTTTTCGTGTCATTTGAAGCATTGAGTTCGCTTTATTCTTATCGACAATAGTGTCATTCCAACCTTTGTAGCTTTATGGAAAACATATTTTAATATTCCTATCTTTGATACTCTTAGCTTGTTCATTAATCTTTTCTAATTTATGAATTTTTCTTTGAAACCTTCGTATATTGTTTTTTAATTTGACACCATAGAGGCAACTCTCCATTTTAGTCTCCCAACAATTTTTTGACTACTTCTATCCTCTTTTGTACCCGCATCATCTTGAATAATGAACCCATGATATTCAGTCCTAATTATTAATGCAAATTCGATAAAGCTATATACTGAAAAAATTTATCCATTTTACAAATTCTGAGCCCATTTACTTTGTTGATTATTTCCTCTGTTTTTTAAAATTTTCATTTTGCCTTTAATATTGTACGATTTATGAGGATTATTTTATCTGGAAATAGAATATGTCAAGATGCCTGGTATGGATTAAGAATATCACTACCAGTATAATTGAATATTGAACCCACTTCTATCCTCTTTTGTACCCACATCATCTTGAATATTGAACCCATGATATTCAGTCCTATGACATTTAAGATATAAGTTTTATACTTGCAGACTAATTATTAATGCAAATTCGATAAAGCTATATACTGAAAAAATAATCTATTTTACTAATTCTGAGCCCATTTACTTTTTTAATTATTTCCTCTGTTTTTTAAAATTTCCATTTTGCCTTTAATATTGTACGATTTATGAGAATTATTTTATCTGGAAATAGAATATGTGAAGATGCCTGATATGGATTAAGAATATCACAACCAGTATAATTGATATAGATTTATTCTTAATCTTTGAATTGACTCTTTTTCTACTGGAATTGTTTTTCCTTTCCACATTTATTTATAATATAGATCTCTCCATCATGCATATCCTGGATATTTTCATCTTTCTTTTACAGAAAATTCTTCTCAATTCTCATAAGCCAATTCTCTTGGTGCTTGAATTTTATTGATTATCATTGCGATTTAATTATACATTTATTTCTTATCTACACCTCCCTGCTACCTTAAAAGTTGCATTTTTCATATTGCTATCTTAATGGCCGTAGCTGAAAACATGTTATTTGTAGAGTATTGTAATATTTAGCTGAAGCAAAACTTGTAAACTTTTCGATGTGAATTTGTTCTGTGTTGGTTTAATGGTTCTCTTTGCTTCTGCAAAAGTTAGCTCTATCTTTGTTTCATTTAAATTCAGTTTTTAACATTTTTTATTGTTTTTTATCACTGATGCAGATATCGACTCCTGGACGTTTGTTTGATCATCTTTCAAATACAAAAGGTGTTAGCCTTATCTGTTTTATATAGAAGATATTCAAACCTATGACATTTAACTCATACTTGTAGACTAATTATTAATGCAAATTCGATAAAGCTATATACTGAAAAAATAATCTATTTACTTCTTAAGTATTTCCTTTGTTTTTTAAAATTTTCTTTTTGCCTTTAAACTTGTACGATTTATGAGAATTATTTATCTGGAAATAGAGTATATCAAGCTGCCTGATATGGATTAAAAATATTACAACCAGTATAATTGATATAGATTTTTTCTTAATCTTTGAATTGACTCTATTTCCATTGGAATTTTTTTTCCTTTCCACATTTATTTATAATATGGATCCCTCCATCATGCATATCCTGGATATTTTCATCTCTTCATTTTTTTTCCTTTCCACATTTATTTTGGATGTAATGTGATTATTTAAATATTTTGTACTATAATAACAACAACAACAACAAACTTTTATCCCACTTGGCGGGCTCGGCTGCATGAATCCTTTTTCTCCATTACGTCCTATTGAGTGTCATATTTTTATTTAATTCTATTAAATTAAGATCATTTTTTATACAATATGCTCAAGTATTTCTAGGTCTACCTTTGTTTTTCTTAACATAAGTCGAATTTAAATCATCTATTCTCTTAATCAGATCATCAGATGGTCGACGTTTAATGTGATCAAACCATTTAAGACGATTCACTCTACTTTTGTCCGCTACTGGATCTACACCAACCTTATATTAATTTCACATTTTGTCTCTAACTGTAAAGCCAGTCATCCACCTAAGCATTCTCATCTCGGCAACACTTAACTTAGTTTTATGCTTCTCTTTTAAAGACCAACATTCAACGCCATAGAGTATTGCGTGTCTCAGCACCATCTTATAAAATTTCCCTTTAAGTATAAGCGGTACTTTTCTATCACACAATAGGCCCGAAGCTTTCCTCCACTTCAATCAACCAACTTGAATTCTACTAATAACTTCCCCATCTATATCACCATCACTTTGAACAATACACCAGAGATATCTAAAATGTTCACACATTTTAATGATTATCATCAATAATTACAACTTTGTCACTAGGTCTACTACTACTAAAATTACATTCTACGTATTCAGTTTTAGATCTACTCAAACGAAAGCCTTAAACTCTAATGTAAACCTCCATAATTCAAGTTTTTTCTGAGTTTTTTCTCTAGTCTTATCCATGAGAAGGATATCATCAGGGAAAAGCATACACCAAGGTACATCTTCCTGTAAATGTCCAGTAAGAACATCTAAAACTAAAGCAAAAAGATATGGGCTTAAAATCGATCCCTGATGTAATCTAACTGAAATAAGAAAATATTTGGCCAATCCTTCTGTTTGAACACAATTAACAACTGTAGTATACATATCTTTAATGAGTTGAATATGCGGGTCAGTTTGGTGCGGTTGCACTTCTCAACTTTTTAGCTGCAGCTGCGCTGCCTCAGAAAGCTGCTGCGGAGAAGCTGATTGTTTGTTTGTTGCGGCTGTATGAAAACAGTTGTGGGGCAGCTGTTTCTGAAAAAAATGATCATTCTGCCTCTGTTTAGTAAAGCTGTTTAATACAGAACTGTGAACATCACATATTTGATAGTTTAGAAGATTTCAACCAGAGGAAGTCCTAGGAAGTTTTTTCTAGCTTTCCGTCAAGGGATGGAACGAACATCATGGAGGATAGTGTCGAAGCGGTATACACATTTAACAACAATTTCAGCGTGCTATAGTGGTAATATTATATTTTTAGATGTTAAATATATAATAGCAGGAGTTTTCACTGATATGCATGTAAACCTTCTTCTACTAAAAATTGAAAGTTTTATATATATTCTTTTTATTAATTCACTATTAAATAAATATTTTTAAATTTATCTAATTATAATTAATCTGATAATCTATTAATTAATTGTTAGTTTAAAATCAATTAAATTAATAAGATTTAACTTAAATAAAGTTAAAATAATATCACAATAAAAAGCCCTCACTTGCATCCCCCGTCACTTCCCTTTCTCTGGCCGAAGCCCTCGCCTATGTCCTTCCCCTTCTACTGGTTTCGCTGAAACCCATAGCTTTCGAACTTCACCTTCTCCTCCTCCGAGTCGACTACGCCACCTTCTTCCATCAGCGATATCTTCCTCCCAAATAGCTTGATCGTTGGTTCTCTCCCATCAAACATTCTTTTCTGTGTCGTAAGCTTCTTCTACATCGCGTCCCCAAATCGAGCAGCGGGCGGGTCGGTGTCGAGCGAGTGCAGGCTTCGAGGGGCATGCCGGATTTGAGGGCTTTGCGAGGGAGCACGGAGCAAAGAGGTCAAAACCGATCGCAAACACAGGGCAGCGTGGTCGATCCTGCGGCCCGCGTGCCGCCTATTTTAGCGACCGACGACCACGAACGCAGCATGCAAACGAAATTTTTTTTCTCAGCTTCGCGGTTTGGGGCCGCGCCGTGCAAAATACGCAGCCCCAAACAGAGCCTAAGTCTTATCAACACCTTCTATAAAACTCTCTAAAGGATATTTATTGAAACATTATCGTATGCTTTTTCTAAAGCAATAAAAATCAAATGTCGATCCTCCTCATTCTCTTTGAATTTCTCCATCAAACCTCCAATAAATGTATAACTACCATGGTAGACCCGCCCTATATAAATCTAAATTGATTACGAGAAATCTTTGTAATACATCTTATCCTATGTTCAATTACCCTCTCTCATAATTTTAAAGTATGGCACATCAACTTAATTCCTCTATAATTTGCACACTCATGTGCATCCCCTTTATTTTTAAAATTGAGAATCAAAATACTCTTCTTTAGGCTTCTTTTTAGCATTTAAAATAATATTAAAGAGTTTAGTAAGCCAAGAAACTCCCAAATCTTCTATATATTTCTACTCTTCAGTTGGGTTATCATCAAGTCCTATATATTTTGTACTTGAAAAAAATATTTAAAATATAAGTTAATCTAATATGAACTGAAATAAAAGACCAATTCTTCCTAATATATGATTACTAACTTATAGTTGTGCTCTTTGATATCACCATTTTATAAAAAAGAACTATTGTAGGATTATATTGATCTATGAAAACAATTATTTTTTTAATATTATATAAACTAGTAGTAAAAGTATTGATTTTGAAATGCAAATTAACAATATATATTGACATTTTTCATTCAAGTAATATTGAAGATTTGTGAGAATACCATTGCATTCTTTTGAATTCAATTCTTTTTATTCATATGACGATAAAATGAAGGTAGAGCTCATTTAAAGCACGTTCATTTATAGCTCTCTCTCTTACTCTTTTTCTCTCTTCTCTATTAAAACTTTAATGTTGGTAGCCCATATTGAAAAATTATTGAATTCAATTATTTTTCTCTCTTCTCTATTAAAACTGTAATGTTGGTAGCCCATATTGCAAAATTTCAATGCTTTTGAAGTTTATATAACTTTTAGCTGAAAGCGCTATATTCCAGTACCTTATTACTAACAATTATAGATGAATGAGATCAAAATTATTTCTTTTAAATCATTATGTAAATGCTAGGGTGTCCTCTAAATGCAACACACTGTATGACCTGAATACAGTGAAAAGTGTGCAATGGCCGCAACATCTGTGCCCATGTGTAGCGTCTAATAAATAAGGGTTCACACATTATAGACGAAAGCGGGCAAAGAAGTTAGTTCATAAAACTAATATTAATATATGATAAGATCTTGAAATATATGTACTCTCACATATAAATTAATGAAATTATTAGATATCATGGTTCATAGGAAGATAAATATCTCATGCATTCAAGAAACTAAATTGGTTCGAGAAAAGTCTAAGGAGATTGATAGCTTAGGTTTTAAACTTTAGTATTCAGGCAAGAGTTAAACTAGATATAGTGTAGGTGTAACTATAAAAAAGAGTTTGAAATATAATATTGTAAAAATTAATAGAATTGAAGATAGAATTATAGCTCTAAGGATTACTGTTTATACTAAATTTTTAATATTATAAGTGCTTATGCTCCTTAAATAGGTTTAAATATAATTTCAAAAGAAAAAAGGTTGAAATGATCTAGAAGAATTAATTAAAATGATATTTCTTAAAGAAAGAATTTTTATTGGAGAAGATTTAAATGGGCATGTTGGTAGAGTGGTCCATGATTTTAGAAACATTCATGGTAGCTACAGTTTTGGAGTGATTAATGAAAAAAATAGAATTAGATTATATTTTGTTCTAACTTATGATTTTTTTATCGCTAATATTAGAGTGGTCCATGATTTTAGAAACATTCATGGCTACAGTTTTGGAGTGATTAATGAAAAAAATAGAATTAGATTATATTTTGTTCTAACTTATGATTTTTTTATCGCTAATATCTTATTTAAGAAAAGAGATTAGCATATTATTACTTATAAGAATCGAGAATAAAACATTACTTGATTATTTTCTAATGAAAAAAAGACATTGTAGGGAATGTGAAGACTGTAAGGTTATTCCTAGTGAAATTTAAGTACTCAACATCAATCAGTAGTTCTGGATTTTAAGATGAGTTGGAAGATAAAAAATATAGTGAAATATGATCATATAATTAGATGAAACACTTAAAAGGCATAAATAAATTTTTTTATGAATAAACTTCAAGATTTTGGATGTTCATAAAGAAGCTAATTTTATGTGGGATAAAGTAACTAACATTATTAAACAAGTGATAAAATATATACTCGAGAATCGAAAGAAAAAAAAATTATAAATAAAAATTGTTGGTATTGAATTATTATTGTGCAATGGAAGATAAAATATGACAAGTTGTGCTATAAAAATTGGTAAATGTAAAAGCTTAGAAAATTGAGAAAAATATAAGGTGGCTCGTAGGTTGTTTAAAAGAATAATTTATGATGGTAATAATTCTACTTTTGTCTAAGAGTACAAGCTCCTCACTTGGAACCAAGCTAGGAAAATAGGCATCACTTTCAAAAAAGGAGATATTAGCATTCACATAGATTTTGTTAGTGGTAGGATCAAGACATCGTACCGCTTTCGAGTGGCGGAGTACCCAAGGAAGATACACTTTATGGATCTGGGATTAAGCTTGCTCCGATTGGGGATAGTGTTCCAAACAAATGTAGTGAACCCAAAAATCTTGGGGTCTAATGTAGAGAAAATTTGATTAACAGAGAAATATGACATCAAGATGGCTAAGGGGGTTCAGAACTTCTGAAATTTAGATGAGACTTTATTTATGAGATATGTTATAGTGAGAATGACATCATTTCAAAATGTTTCAGGACATTAGATTGAAATATAATGAGACTTTATTTATGTGATAATGCAGTGAGAATGACATCATTTAAAAACGTTTTGGGACTATATTGAAATATAATGGAGCGAGCAACGTTCAACTACCCCGTTTTCTTGAGAGTCCATACATGAGCTATGATGGAGGATACCTTTATTCACGAAGAATTCACCCAAAATAGAGTTGTAAAATTCACGATCATTGTCGGTTTGAATGACCTGAATGCGAGTTTTGAATTGGGTTAAAACAAAGTTGTTGAAGTTTTCGAAGGTGACAACAACTTCTGATTTGTCTTTTAAAATGTACCCATGGTCATCAATCAAAATTTGGAACCAACTTTTTTTGGTGTAGCGGGCAGTGCGAGAAGAGCCCCATAGGTTACTGTGAATGAGGGAGAAAGGAGCAGAAGAAGTGTAAGTATGGGATGGACAATGAACTCGATGATGTTTGACTAATTGATATGTCTTACAATTGAAGTTAGTGGTTTTATTAGAAAACATCAAATGATACCATTTTTTTTAAATATTGGAAGCTAGGATGACCTAAACGATAGTGCAATAACATAACGAGACATTCTATGAATCGAGATAAGCTACGACTCTTGAGAAGTGTGTCAGTATTTTCCATGCTCCTCTTGGAAGTATTATAGTTCAGCTACCTTCTTAGCAGTTCCAATCGTCCTCCTTGAACGATGGTCCTGAAAAACACAATCATCAGAAGAGAAATTAGTAACACAATCAACATCATTCGTCAACTTGTTGATAGATAACAAGTTACATTGCAACTGGGGAACATGTAAAACAGGCTTCAAAGTTAGATTGGTTGTTAGTACAATCGATCATTTACCAGTAATGGAACTACTAGAACCATTGACAAATATGATTGTATCTTTTCCATAGCAAGGATAGTAAGTCGAGAAAGCTTGTGAACATCTAGTCGTGTGATCTGTGGCTCATGAATCAATAATCCACTAACTAGAGGAGGAATAAACTATGAGAGCTTTAGAAAGAGTACCTTGTCAGACGTGGGAGGTCAACGGACTTGAAGAAACTTGATTGGCTCCAAGAAGCTTTATCAATTGCTCCATTTGGTTTTTCAGTGATTCAGACGATTCCGATATGTTCCCGGTAGGAGTCGGTTAAGCCGTGTCCTGTTCAGCCGTCGTCGTGAGTTCCTTGGCAACAGAGGATTTGGCCGAAAGTTTGTATGTCGGCTTACTGTAAAGTTTCCAACACTTGTCCCGACTGTGGTTGGGTTTGTGACAGTAATCACAAGTGGGTGACCGCTTTGCGGTGACATGTACGAGGGCTTAACACTATTTGAAATCAAGGCGTATCCTTTCCAGAGCAAGTATAGTAAGTCAAGAAAGCTTGTGAACATCCAGTCATGTGATTCGTGCCTCTTGAATCAATAATTCACGAACTAGAGGAGGAATAAACTATGAGAGCTTTAGAAATTGTACCTCGTCAGACGTGGGAGGATGACGAACTTGAAGAAACTTGATTGACTCCAAAGAAGCTTTATCAATTGCTCCATCTAGTTTTTCAATGATTCGGATGATTCCAGTATGTTCCCGGTAGGAGTCGGTTAAGCCGTGTCTTGTTCAGCCGTTGTCGCGAGTTCCTTGGCAACAAAGGATTTGTTCGAAAGTTTGTATGCTGGCTTACCATAGAGTTTCCAACACTTCTCCCGAGTGTAATTGGGTTTGTGACAGTAAACACAAGTGGACGATTTCTTTATGTTGGCATATGTACGAGGGCTTAACACTATTTGAGATCAAGGAGGATGACTCCGTTGAAGGTGTAGAAGTGCCGAGTATAACAAGTCTCTTACTTTCGTCCTGACGAATCTTAGTGACAGCAGCACGAGCGGAAAGAAGAGGATCCTCACCTAGAATACGACCTCTAACTTCATCAATTTCTTTATTAAGGCCAGTCAGGAATGGAACATGCGGTCATTTTCTACAATTTTCTAGAAGATGGATAAGTCGGTCGTAGATCCCAAGCGTAGTCATAGTACTTATCGCATTTCATCTATAGTGCAACAAGGTCATTATAGTGTTCGATCACAGTCCGTGGCCCCTGTTTTGCCTCTCGGATTTTCTTAGATATCTCATAGAGTTGGCTGGAATTTCCTACATCTAAGTAGGTATCACGGACAACTGTGAAGAGGCTACCGACAGAAAGGAGGAACATATATGAACGACCAATTGAAGTCTTCATGGAGTTGTTCAGTCACAACATGACAATAGAGTTCTTCACTTCTCAAGGTCCATATGTCGGGTTAGTTTTTGGAGGCTCATGAACCATACCTATGAGAAAACCAAATTTCTCATAGCGTTTGATGAACAAAGATACTGTTTGAGACCATTGAAAAAAGATATTGTTGTTTAGTTTGTGTTGTGATTAAGAAATTCTGTTGGTTTCTGATCATTTGCTTGCAAGGGAGTGAAATTTGGAGTTGATACTCTGGGGGAATCAAGAACATCTTCTAAAAGTGGTTCGAGTTGGAGGAATCCTCCTTAATTCCAATTGAGCCTAAGGAGATCTGATTGTGATTCTGAGCCATTGATGAATTCAAGTAGGGTCACCAAAAGGCAGATACAATGACATGAATCAGGATCTGGACACCTGCAGAGAAGTTGGACTGCTGTAGGAATTCTGTTGGATACAACAAAAGTATTCGCAGGAATTCAGCTGTAATTATGCCAGACAGGGGAGACAGATACAAAGAATTCGGTTGTTCCCTACGTTTGTAGTGGCGAATTGCAATTGCAGAGGAAAACAGAGGAGATGGATGCGATTGCATTTGTAGAGGAAGACAAATGAGATCGGTCTACACTTTTGATTAGCAACCAAAAGGAGAACTGTCGGGAAGCACCTGATGGTTTGGCGGCTTGTGCTTGCAGAGGAATGACAGAAATGAAAATGTGCATGCCCACCAACTGTTGAAGAGACCAGCAGCTGCAAAAGAGGTCGACAGAGACCTGGATCTTGCAACACACATTTATTAATAGAAGAATTATTTAAACCCAAATATAATATACATAACAACAACAACAACAACAACAACAACAACAAAGCCTTAATCCCACTATGTGGGGTCGGCTA
>JXCR01125753.1:203031-239533 GCA_002079205.1 Phalaenopsis hybrid cultivar | reverse complement strand
TAAACTTTAAAAGTAAACTTATGATAACTAAACAAAGTTTCTGTGACAAAGAGTTCAAATTTAAGAAAACATCATTCCCTTTTACAACGAGTATATGGATTGTGAAGAAATTAAATTATTTAAAATAAATATATAATTGTATTGTGTCAAATATGAGCAATCATATTCTTTACCTTCTTTCAAGTACATAAAGAACATTGACTAATCTAGATTTGATCCCTAATTCTGTTGTTAGGTTGGGAGGATACCGACTCTCATTCGAGAGCTCCCACTTCTCCCTTGCCTGAGGGCAAACAATCTCACATTAATTTCCAATCAATAGGGCCAAATTGAGGATTTTAATCTGTCTCTAATTCTGCATCCAACAAAGTATATTTTCCTATTTATTTGCACTTAACCCCATGAATACATTCTCACCCTTGAAATTGAATGTGACTCTCACAATGCTGTAAAAATCATAGCCCTTTCGGATCATGTTTCTCAACACATTTTAACATTTCAATTGGTCAGATAGAAAAGTAAATGAAGATTGGAGTTCAAATCATCACAAATGTTTAAAATTTAAAATCATATAAAATAAAATCAATTCGTCACAAAACCATATCTTAGAGTAAAGAGAAGGATAAAGATGACTACTCAGAATTCATGAGAAGGATACGACTAAACTTGAATTTCATATATAAAAATAAGTTTACAGAACAAAGAAATAAAAGACACAACTTTTCTCACAATCCTTCCCAAGTAAATCTCTTGAAGTTCTGTTTAAGCACTTTACCTCTTTACAAGCACTCTCAATATTCTCTTGGAAGTGTAATGAAAAAGAAATTTCCCACTTTCCCTCTCCTCTTACAACCCTTGAAGAAAATCTCCAAGTCCTTAACTCTCTCTCCTACTCCCCTCTCTTTCTTTACCACCAAAAACTCTTCTTTTGATCCCTTGCATGTCACTCCTTTATGCCCTAGACTTCTCTCTCTTTTATTATAGGCTGCCTCCCTCCAAAAAGAATTCAATTTTCCCTCCAAAATTCTCTCCAAAAGTCAAATCTTTTGAATTCTAAAAGACATTTACATTGATTTAAGAGACATATCTTTTCATTAAAGAGCCTTACAAAGTGTCTAGATGCATTGAATCATTCCATCGGGCGTTTAAAACATTTAGACCCTTCAAAATTCGTGCAAAATTTGTCCTGAACCACCTTAATTCATCAAGTGTCGTCTCTGGAGTTGATTCTAGCAATTCAGGCACCAAGGTTCTTAAGTCCGTGCTATTTTGGGTTTTGGTGCTTCCTCTCTGTAAAATGATGCTTCAGGCGCCAAACATGACGCTTCAGGTGTCATCTCTCTATAAAGTAGCGCTTCAAGTGTCAGAATAAAAAAATTCATTATTTTTGCTCCAAATTTTGTTCTTCTTGCTACTTTTGCTCCTAATGCCTAAAATTGATATACATACAACAAAAACATGAAAATATCCTTTTGTAATGTACAATATCACCAAAATAAGCATGAAATGTATTCTTAAAATAACACATTATTTTGGTGTATCAAAATTTCTCAAACTTAATTGTATTCGTCATCAAGTGACACTTTTACTACATAAAAATATGACTTAGGATAGAGATTAACTTATAAACTTCTATACTTTAGTTTAATAAATAAAATAGTAAAATTTAAGAAAAACTTTTAATAACTTAGATTAAAACTATAAGCCTAAGAATATTAGTAATCAAATCTATGATTTCTGAATCTCTATTTATTTCAAGAACTGTAATTTGTTATATCAAGGATACTTAGAATATCCATATAAAAAAGAATTTCATGAAAAATTTACTAGTAAGGGTGCTAATATTCAAATATAAGTTTAGAAAATGTAATAAAATCTTTTCCTCAAGATGTTTTAAGTGAAGCCAATTTTTTATTAGACATTTCCTCAAGCTTCTCCTCACATTCTTTTTTTCTTTTTCCTTTCTTTTCAGGCTCTTTTCAATCCCCCCTTGTTTTCCTTTTAGGATCTTTTCAATTATTTCTTTTCTTTTTATAGTGAGGATTACTATATATGGATAGTCTTTGATAGTTTTGAACTTCACTATCCTCTTATTAAAGTTAAAACTTTTTACTTTTCTTCACTTTGCAAATTCATGTTAGTTTTGATGATTTTTCATGAAGTCTCATTATTTTCTTCTTACATAAAACTTTAAAATTCTTAATACTTCAAAAATACAATTTCTTGCAAAGACATAGTCTTATGCTTTCATACCAACTATCTTTAACTTTAGAATTGATCTTCATTATTAAAAACTTTTACCTAAATTTACGATTATATTTAAAAATATAAATATAGTCATTTAAAGTTAAACCCTAATATCCAAGGTTATGTTAAATTAATTTTAAAAATATAGTTAGTTGAGAATAAATAAAATTTTGTTTGCTTCTTTTTTTAAAGAAAATTTTCTTTTCCCTAGACTTTAAGTAATTAAAAATGTTTTGTACAATAATTTTTGTACTTGAAAAAAAACAGTAATTGCATAAAAATAAAAACTAACCTGTAGAGGATTTCTAAATATGAAACTGAGCTCGGTATATTGCAGGTGCTAACTTAACAATACAAGCTTTAAAGAATTAAATGAAACACAATATATTTTAAAGGATTTGCTAAGAATTAAAAATATAAATAGAAACTAAAAATAACTAAAAATGTAGGAAAATAAAAATATGCAATTTCTATTACAGTCGACAATACCACATTAAAATGAAAGTTTCTACTACAACAATTTTAAAGAAAACAAATAACAAACAATCAAATTAATAAACAAACATAACAAACTCTTAAAAAAAAATAGTCTTCATCATCTTCCTCATCATCTTCATCATCTTCTTCTTCTTTTTCTTCTTCTTCTTCTTCTTTTTCTTCTTCTTCTTCTTTTTCTTCTTCTTCTTCTTCATAATCTGGCATATAATGATTAAAACTGGGGCAAGTTGGAAATTCCACATTATAATCACCCCTTAGATATCTAGTCATAGCCTCTTGATATGCTATATCATGTTGAACTCTCCTCTGCTTATATTCATCATTATGTGCATTCCTTGCTTCAATTCCTCAAATCCTATTTTCCAGATTCACAACATTCATTTGATGTATCATAAGCTGCTCCATGATGTTTTCAAGTGAAGCAGAGACTCTACAGAAATATTGAGGGTCTATTACTTCCTCCACTCTTGAATTCAACAAATTATTCAAATCTTTGGACTGTATGTCTCCCAATTGGTTTCTGTGGCTGCAGCTTTTCTTTATTTCTATGGAACTCTACTCTTAATTGTTCACATAAATTGAAAATCAAGGTAGGTATTCCAAACCACTAGTTGTAGCACTCTTGACTATACTCCGACTATTATGTACTATAAGAGCACGAACATCTACTGTCTTCATTTGTTGAATGCAGAAATTTAGCACAGCTCTTTCTTTTGTTACTTTGCTCAGATGATTTGTTGTAAGCTATTTTGCAGAAAAAAGTAATGTCATACATTTGATTTAAGTCATCATGGAAATGGAGAAATTAACTTTCTTATTGTTCTTAATTTTCCATTCTCCCCTTCCATTAGTAAAAAAATGCAATTACTTCATCCAGTATTGAGTCAGTCATTACGAATGCAACATATTCACAATGGAATACATCCTCAATCCATAAAATGCATTTATCCTTTCTCTTTAAAATTCAACTTGCTTACCTCTTACAAAGATGTGATCATCAGTAGTAAATCGTAAGTTGGCATAAAACTCTCGGACCATTGGAACAATTGCTAATGCAGTGAAGTAGCGGAATCTTTCCCAATTTTTAGCGATGATCAATCTCTCGATCTTTCCTCCTGGGTTAGCAGATGCTCATTCCTTGATCAATTTTCTCAAGCCCATTTGCGTGTTGTAACTATGTTGAGCCTTATAATCTTCTGGCGTTGAAATCTCCCATAATTTTTCCTCTCTTCACTCATGGAGCCATTTGAATTTTTATGGAAATCCAAATAAAATCCAAATAAATTACAAAATAAAAAATCTAACTCCAAAAGTAAGATTTTTTGGTAAGAAACCTTTCACCATGGGTTTTCTTAAAACTTCTTCAACAAATTCCCAAAATTCAGATTTTACATAATGTAGGATAAATCCACGGTGAAAGTAAAAAAATCCTAATTTAAAGTGAAGCTCTTACCAAGAGAAGATGAAATTTGAGATCTTTTGCCTTTGAAATCATCTCAAATCTTCACGATGTCAAGCCCTAAGTTGAGGTTTAGAAGTAGGAGATGACTCAAGCAGTAAAAATGGAGTTTTACTGGGTGATTTTGAGTTTTTAACCCATTTGGGCATTTTTGGGAATTAAGCGTCTTAAGCGCCAACGCCAAACTTTTCATATTTCATTTTTATGTGGAAATCTGCTCCATACCACATTACATCAACCTCTAACTAACTTAAATAAACAATTATACTCATAATCAATCAATTTACTAACACAAAACTCACTTTTATATATATAATCCACACTATTACAAACTGACAGTTTTCAAGCCAACAAAATCTAATTTCGTGTCCAAAACAAACCAAACATCCTAACACTAAAATTTAAGTATCAAAATACTTAACAACAAACACAAGTAAAGTCCAACAATGAAAGTAAATGAAATCCAACATAACACTGTAATATAATTAATTTGAGCATCATTAAGAGTCTTACTAGCATAGTATATAACTTTAAAATTCTTGTCATATCTCTGTCCTAAAATAGCTCCAATTGCATAATCACTTGCATCTCACATTAATTTAAAAGGTTTCTCCCATACAAGTGAAATAATTATAAGAGTAGTGATCAATTTTCTTTTAATGTTTCAAAGGCTTTAAGGCATTCTTGATTAAAATCAACTTTTGTATCTTTTTCCATAAGTTGCCATAAAGGCTTTGTAATTTTTGAAAAATCTTTAATATATTGCCTGTAAAATCCAGCATGTACTAAAAAACTCCTAACTCCTCTTATAGTAGTAGGTGGAGGTAGGTTAGATTAACCTGTATTTTTGTGGGATCTACTTCCATGTCATTTTTTGAAATTTTATGCCCAAGTATAATTCCCCCAACAACCATAAATTGACATTATTCTCAGTTTAACACTATATTCTTTTTTCACATCATTCTAGAACTTTCTTTAAATGACTTAGACATGTTTTAAATGAAGTTCCAAACACATAAAAATCATCCATAAAGACTTGGATCCCTTTTTCAATTAAATCACTGAAAATTGTCATCATACATCTTTGAAATGTTGCAGGTGCGTTACATAATTCAAATGACATTTGCCGAAAAGAAAAAGTTCCATAAGGACTAGTGAATGTTGTTTTCTATTGATCCTCTAGAGCAATAGGTATTGATGATAACTGATATATCCATCTATAAAACAAAAATATATGTGCCCAACCAATCTATCCAACACCTGGTCTAAAAATGATAAAGGAAAGTGATCCTTCCTGGTGACTGAATTTAATTTTCTATAATTTATGTAGACTCTCCATCCGTTGACTTGTCTTATTGGTATTAATTCATTATTCTCATTTGTCACAACAGTCACACCTCATTTCTTAGGAACACAGTGAATTGAACTCACCCAAACACTATATGAAATATGATATATTATTCAAACATCTTACCATTTTAAAATCTCTTTCTTGACAACTTGTTTAATTATAGAGTTCAATCTCCTTTGTGGATCAACTCCTAGTTCATGATGATTTTATAATAAATTATATGCATACAAATTGAAGGACTGATTCATTTAATATCATTTAATGTCCATCCAAAGGCTTTCTTATATCTTCTTAAAATTTCCAACAACTTTTTTTTATCGCGTATTAGTTAATTCTGAGGATACAATAACAGATAATGTGGATAAATCTCTTAAAAATACATACTTTAAATGTGTAGGAAGTTTTTTCATTTCTAGTTCAAGAGGTTTCTCAATAGATGAAATTAAATTCTTATTATTTTATATAGGATTTAACAATTCAAATTGTTCCTGAATATAATCCAAGTTTTCATTACTCACTTCCATAGATTCATCTTGAATTTTATTCTCGTCTTCATATTCCAAATATTATTTTTCAAATTTCTTTTCAAATGGCTTCGTAAAATATTTATGGCTTAAATATTTGTTAATATAAATTCTGAAGTATTTAATATCTAGCTCTTTTGTAGGGTATCTCATTGATTTTGTAATATTAAATGTAAGCTCTTGATCACTAACTCTCAAAGTCAGTTCTCCTTTATGCATGTCTATAACTCCTTCATATCTAATACAATAATACAATAAATTTCACAGGAAAGATAAATTTATCAACTTTTACCAAAACATCTTCTATAACTCCTTTAGGGTAAGTAATCGAACGATCAGTTAACTAAAGAGTTACAATTGTAGGTGAAATATTTCCTAAACCCAACCTTCTGAAAATTGATAGAGGCATAAGATTAATATTAGCTCCCAAATCACATAAAATTTTTTCAAAAATTTTTTTGTCAATAGCACAAAGAATAGTAAAACTACCAGGATCTTTAAGTTTCTCAGGAAGCTTTTTCTGAATGCTGCATTCCTTACTAAGTGCAATAGTCTCATTGTCTACAAACTTCCTTTTCTTACTAAGTATAGGCTTCATAAACTTTGCATAACTTGACATTTGTTCCAAAGCTTCAACAAATGAATTGTTTATAGTTAATTTCCTCAATATGTCCAAAAATTTTGAAAATTTGTCATCTTTTTTTTTCTGCTTAAATCTTTGAGGAAATAGACAATTCTAAAGGCAGTTTTTGGTGGTTTTTAGTGGGTTTTCTTCCTATTAACTCCCAAAGACTAAATTTTAAAGTTATTTAAGAGTGAAAAATGAATGAAAAGTCACCATTTTTCAAATCTTATGGCTTCCCACCCTAAAGAAACCGCTAGATATAGAATTTTCAACAGGAGGAAGTTCATCAGTTTTGATGCTAAAAAATTATAGGATCGAGTTGTTGTAAAGAAGAGATTAATAAGGAATGAGGCTTTGTGAATTGAGGATTTAACACACCAAATACTTGGGTGGAGGAGATTATTGCACAGAGATGTTAGGAAGTGCTTTTTTATACCACTGATGCGAGAGTAGTTCCCGCGGTGAAATAGTTTTATGCTAATCTTTGGGGAATTAACCTAGGAGTCGTCTATGTTTGAGGCAGGTGGGTACCATTCACTCCTTCGAGGATAAACAACATTTTTATGATTGAAAGTGTTGCTATTTGTCACCATGCAAATTTTGTCCCTACAAGAGACAACATGGATGAACTCTATTGATTCCTTACTGATAAAGATGCAAATTGGGAAATAAGAGATAATGGACATGTAAGTTTTTCTTCATCATTATTGAATCCTGCATCAAAGGCGTAGCATTTCTTTATTGCGTTAAAATTACTTCCTACTATGAAAATTAGTAAGGTGACGAAGGAAAGTGCTATTTTAAATTATTGCATTCAAATTAGAAGATCTATTGATGTGGGTTCTTTTATTGTATAATCTGTTTTGGGTTTGATTATCAATGGATTGACGTATGGGCTAGGACATCCATCTACCATATTCCTTCTGTGCGGCCAGTCACAAGTGCCTTATGAAAGTTGGGAAAAAAGTGCTTCTCCCTTAGAAGCCTATGGACCCAGAGGTTTGTTGCAACTGCATAGGAAATGGGGAGGATAACAATATCAATATTCTTATGTATCAATTATCTCAAAATTCATCGCCTATTCAACCCCACTTTCTTTATACTTTGCATGATATTTTAAAAAGGATCAAGAATTTGGAGAAAGAGATGCAAAATATTATGAATTCAATTGGAAATATTTCATATATATTTGATCATTTGGATTGGAGGATGAAAGAAAAATTCGAAATATCAGATGTATTGAAGAAGGAATAGTGTGTATGTTTAAGAAAAATGCTTAGATTGAAGAAGATTCAACGGATGAATTTCCTTAACGACCTTTTTTTTACAACTTGTACGTTCACTACCAATCCATGGGAAACATCCCAGAAGATGAAAGTGAAGAGGTTTTTTGAACTTGTTCTAGTACAAAATTTGTAATTATTATTGCTTATATGTGTTATGTGTTTATATTGTATTTCATTTACTTTTATTGTTGAACTCTATATGAGTCATATGTTGAGTATTTAATATTTAGTCTTCAGTGTTAGTTTGTTGGTTTGATTTCAACACTGAATTAGATGTGTTGCCATGAAAAATATTGGTTTGTAATCGTTTGAATTTTTTATATAAATGTGAGTTTTAAGTTATTTGTGAAAAGTTGTGTTAGGAAAATTTTTAATTATGAACATAAGTGTTTAATTAAGTTATTTAAAGGTTGATGTGGTGCGGTATGCAGCAGATTTCCAAAGAAAATCGAAATCTGAAAATTTTTGGTGTTGGCGCCAGAGGCGCCATATCCCCAAAAAAGCCTAGATTTACTTAAAACCACAAAAAATCCTTGTAAAACCCCATTTTTACTGCTTAGCTTGTCTCCTACCTCTAAACTAAGACAGAAACTTAATCTAGAGCTTGCCCTTTGGTGGATTTGAGGATATTTAAAGGCTAAAAAGACTTGGATTATATCTTTCTTTGGTAAGAGCTTCACTTTAACATAGAAATTTTTTATTTTCATTGTGGATTTTTTCTACATTATGGAATTTAAAAAATTTGAGTTTTTATTGAAGAAGTTTAAAGAGAACCCATGGTGAAAATTTTCTTACCAAATATTCTTACTTTTGGAGTTTGATTTATGATATTGTGAATTTATTTAGAAATTCCTATGGCTCCGAGAGTGAGGATAGGAAAGCCTTCGAGAAGTTTTGATGCGAGGCGATTCATAAATTTGAAAGCTCAATACAATTATAATATTATGATGTGAACCAGAAAATTGATTCAGGAATATGCGTTTTCAAATATGGGAGGAGAGATTGAAAGATTGATAATTGCTCGAAAGTGGGAAACCTTTTGCTACTTCACTGCAGTAGCATTTTTTCCTATGATTCAAGATTTTTATGTCAATCTACGGGTGACTACGGACGATCACATTTATGTTCGAGGTAAACATGTTGAATTTACTCGAGAAAGAATCAATGCATTTTATGGACTGTGAAATGCATTTTATTGTGAGTACGTTGCATTTGTGATTTGTGATTTCTGATTCATCACTTGATGAAGTAACTATCTATCTTACTGATGGAAGGGGAGAATAGAAGATTAAGAATAATCACAAAGTCAATTTCTCAACTTCCAGGTTAAATGTCCAATCTAAAGCATGACATTACTTTATCTCTACAAAATTGCTTCCAAGTAATCACCTAAGTGAAGTAATTAAGAAAAAAGCAATACTGAATTTTTTTATTAAAAAAATGAAAGCTGTTGATATTGGTGCTCTTATTGTGCATAATGCTCAAAGAATTTCTAAAAGTGGGACTGCTAGTGGTTTGGGTTATTCTGCCCTAATTTTCACTTTATGTGAACAATCAAGAGTAGAATTTGATAGAAATGAGGAAATGTTGAAACCACTGAAGCCCATTGGAAAACCCACAGTGCATAAATTTGAATTATCAGCTGCAGAACCATCTAATTCCAATTCTGTTTCACTAAAATATTATGGAATAGTTAATGATTCAACAATCAGATAATATAACAATGCAAAACATAATGGGTGGTTTGGAAGCCAGAAATGCTTAAAATGATAAATATAAGCAGAGAGGAGTCCAACATGACATTGCATAAGAAGAGGCGATGGTTAGATTTCTGAGGGGTGATAATACTGTAGAGTTTCCTACATTCTCCAACTTTACACCTTATGTACAAGAAAACAAAAGAAGTAGAGGAAGAAGAAGATGAGGAGGAAGATGATGAGTAGAATTTATTGGGTTTTGTTTATTTTTATTTGTTGTTGTTTCTTTTATTATTGATGGTATGATTCGAACAATTTATGTGTTTTAATTGTGGACCTACTGAACTTGTTTGTATATGTAGTTGTAAATTATAGTTTTTTTATTTCAACATAGTTAGTTGCTTTAATTTACTTTTATGCCTTTAATTTATATTTTATTAGAAAAACCTTTAATATATTATGTTTCATTTAATGCTTTAAAGCCTGTACTTTTTATGTTAATACCTACAATATGTCAGAGACAAGTTTCATATTCAGAACCCTCTACAAGATAGTTTTTTTTATGTATTTACTATTTTCTTTCACCTATAAATTTTTATACAACATGTTTTACTTATTATTTGAAAATCTAAGTTTGGGGGAAAGAAAAATGTCTTTAAAAGAAGTAAACTAAATTTTATTGTTCCTCAATTAACTATATTTTTAAAAATTGTTTTAACATGACCTTGAATATCAGAGTTTAATTTTAAATAACTATATTTTTGTTTGTAAATATTATGGTAAATTTAAGAAAAAATCTTTAATAATGAAGGTCAATTATAGAGTTAAGATATTTAGTATGGAAGAATAAGACTATGTTTTTCTATCTAAAGTAAAGGAAATTGTATTTTTGAAATATTAAGAGTCTTAGAGTTTCATATAAGAAGAAAGAAATGAAACTTTATGAAAAATCTTTAACGTTAATATGAATTTATAAAGTGAATGGAGGCAAGAAGTTGTAACTTTTAGAAAAGGATAATGAAGTTTAGAATTATTAAAGGATATTCAGATATATTAATCTTCACTTGAAAAAGAAAAGAAAAGAAAGAATTGAAAATGATCCTAAAGAAAAGAAAAAGAAAAAAAAAAGAAAAGAAAAGAAAAAAAAATATATGTGAGGAGAAACTTGAGGAAAAATAATATATTACATTTTCTAACTTTGTATCTGAGTATTAACATCCTTACTAATAAAGTTTTCATGAAATTCTTTTTCATATGGATATTCTAAGTATCTTTGATATGATAAATTACAATTCTTCTTGAAATAAATCAAAATTCAGAAATCTTAGACTTGATTACTAGGTGTTCTTTTACTTGTAGTTTTAACTTAAGTTGTTAAAAGATTTTCTTGAATTATACCATTGTATTTATTAAACCAGATTATAGAAGTTATAAGTTAATTTCTGCCATAAGTCATATTTTTATGTACTAAAAGAGTCACTTGAGGACAAGTAACATTTAAGTTTGGGGGATTTTGTTACACCAAAATAATGTACAATTTTATGCTTGAATTTGGTGATATTGCTCTTTAAAGAAAGGTTTTTTCATTTTTTCTTGCAGGTATATCAGTTTTTGGCAATTGGAAAAAAAGGTAGCAAAAAAGACAAAATTTGGAGTTAGAACGGAGCATTTCAGCATCATGGAAACAGAGGTGTCATTTTCCAAAGAATTAACGTTAGAGACACTAGAAACTGATGCCGGAGGCATCATTTTCCAAATAAGCGATGCCAGAAGTGCCAGAATTGGTGCCACAGATGCCAAAATCCAAAGAACATCGCAGACTTCAATAGGTTGGTGTCAGAGGCACTAGAATTGGCGCTAAAGAAGAATTAAGATGAAGTAAGGCAGTTAATGACTATTTTTGAACAATTTTTGAAGGCTCAAACCAATTCAAACACCCCATGGAGTGATCCAATGCATCTCGACGCTTTGGAAAGGCTCTTGAATAAAGGGGCTTGTCTCTTGGTGTGAAGAGGTGTGCCTTTTAGGAAAAAAAAGAAAGAATTTTGATTTCTTTTTGAAATGAAGGTTGACTCTAATTAAAAAGTAAGAGTCTATAAAAGAAGAATGGGGGCGAGAGGTTTGAAGAGGAGAGTGTGGCATGAGAGAAAAGTCTTTGAAGAAGAGAGGATTTTCTTCTAGAGTTGTAAGAGGAGAGGGAAGCTGAGAGATTTTTACTTCATTGCATTTCTAAGAGAATTATGTGTGATTGTAATAATAGAAAGTGTTTAAAGGGAACTTCAAGGGATTTGCTTGAGAAGGAGGGTTAAATAAGTTGTGTTCTTTCCTTTATTTATTTTTTAAAATTGTTTATATATATAAAATCTATGTTTGTTCGTATCCTTCTCATGAATTTTGAGTAGTCTTCTTTATCCTTCTCCCTACAATGAGATATGGTTTTGTGTAGAATTATTTTGTTATGTAAGGTTTTAAATGTCACTAAATTATGATGATTCAAACTATGATCTTCATTTACTTTTTGATCTGGCCAATTGAAATGTTAAAATTTGTTGAGAAACATAAGATTCAAAGGGGTTATGCTCTTTGCAACAAGGTAAGAGTCACATTCAATTTCATGGGTGAGTGTCGACACTATTTTTGGTGTGGGGTTTGCCCGTAAGAAGCTGTCGGTCATCAGACTTGAAATCCCGTTGCCCGCTTCGGAAGGACGTTTTAAAAATTTTAATTTTGAAAAAGATGAAGTCAAACTGACCCCATAATTTTCATAGTTTAGATGAAAGAGCGTTTTACCTCAAATCCTGTATCTATCCGGAAGGATGAACACAAGAATTGAGGGTGAGGCTCGATCAAATAAAATAGAGAAAGTTATGACATCTGTTTGGTCTGCGATACCAATGTATTGGCCGACAAATTCCCCTATTTAATATAAGGAATTAAATAGGGTTTATATTATGCTGGGTTCGGGAAAAGCTTTTTATAAGGGCAAGCCTCTATAGTTAATTACATCATAGATAACTGAAGTTACCTATGAATTCTCTCGATAAAGTAAAAAAAAATTATCTTCAAGGAGTTCAAATGGTAAGGACATTTCAAAGATATAAGACTAAGAAGTGTGAAAGGGGATTAGTTCAAATTTGGAACATTTTGTTTTGGAGTCCAAAGGAAGAAATACTAGAGGATGTCACGGATTCAAACGAGAACTTCGGTGACTTCCCAAGCTATCCTA
The DNA here is from genome assembly GCA_002079205.1 of Phalaenopsis hybrid cultivar. Lineage (NCBI taxonomy): Eukaryota > Viridiplantae > Streptophyta > Magnoliopsida > Asparagales > Orchidaceae > Phalaenopsis > Phalaenopsis hybrid cultivar. The sequence goes on along the minus strand of JXCR01125753.1, from coordinate 226,620 downwards.
TTATTTGGCTTCAATTTGGGAGAAATCATTTGGATGTTTCATCCTGCAATTTTTATTAGGATTTACATTTATGTGAAGCAATCAGCACAAATAACCTTGAAGATGTGAGGATTTAAGTCGTAACAAACGACTACCTCGGAGTCCTAAACAAATAACCTTGAAGATGTGAGGATTTAGGTCGTAACAAACGACTACCTCGGAGTCCTAAGGCAAGTTTAGGGCTTAGATTGTACAACAATATGTTTCATCCTGCAATTTTTATTTATTAGGATTTACATTTGTGTGAAGCAATCAGCACAAACGAGGATTTAAGTCGTAACAAACGACTACCTCGGAGTCCTAAGGCGAGTTAGGGCTTAGATTGCACAACAGGATTGTACAAATGCATAAAAGATGTGTTTGGGGATTTATGTTGCACTAGACAAACAACCTCGAATTCCTATGGCTTTGTTGTTTAAAGCTAAGGAAGGATGGGTTGTTGTAGATCCTCTTACTGTTGAAGATGGCCAGGCTGCCCACCATGTAAGCTCCAAGCTCCTCGTTGTAGCAGAGTTCAAGTTTTCTAGGTCATTTGGTTATAATGTTAAATCACGTGACCCTATGGTTAAAGTTCTTTAAATTTTATTATGGGCATATTAAAGTTGATTAAAGCGACACCGGTCAAGATCCCACGGTTCCATCGTCCCGGTACCACTATTTTCTATTGGAATCACTTAGTCCAAATGAATTTACTAAACTCAACTTAATGAGTTCCATAATTTCATTTAGACCGTGGGAAGCCTCGTTAGCAACCGTATGTTACCTCCTCCGATGGGTTCCCGATCTTCCAATAGAGACATTTTAATTTAATTGGAAGTTTGTATTTTTTGTGATGTTTGTGATTAAGTTTTGAGTTGTCTTATATTTTGAAATGTTGCGATTGTGATGTTTGTGATTAAGTTTTGAGTTGTCTTATATTTTGAAATGTTGTGAGGTATTTTTTGTTTGAAATTTTGTTTTTGGTTTTGGTTTTGTTTTGTTTTTTAACATGCAAGTGTATGCAGTAAATAAGCATAAAAGAAAAGCAGTAGAAAAGTACAAGGACTGTAAAACGCTGTAAATTGTAAAAGTGTACCTGGCGAGTCTTGGACCAGAAAGTCATTTGGTCAAAATTTCATAATTTTTTGAATTTTCTATGATTTATTAAAATTAATTGAAGCTTTGGGAATTTTAATAAAAATAAAATATTTTATATGTTAAAAAATATGTTTTATAGTTTTGGAAAATCTCTTTGAGGTAAGGAAACCCAGAGAAATTTATTTTGTATTTTTATGATTTTTATTTGATTTTTTAAAATTATTTTGGTGAAAATTCTATTTTTAAGCCTTAAAAATCATTTTAAGGTTTAAAAATAGATATCTTTATTTTTAAACCTTGGAAAAATATTCCAATGATTCCTAAGTGTTTAGGAAATAATTTTGAAACATTTCCATTAGCTTAGTATTTTATGTTTTTTTTATTATTTTTAATTATTAAAAATAATTAAAAATAACCTAAAAATCAAGTTTTTATTTTAAATTTATTTTTATTTTTATTAAACTCCCATAATATCAGAGAACTTAAAAAACTAAGTTTCATAATTTTTGGAGTTATATTTTGATTTTTTAAAAATCATTTAAGTTTCAAATTTGAAGGTTACTTTTAAAAATCAATTAAAAATATTAAATGATCTCCAAATGACTTGCAATTTTTATGGTGAGTTCTCGGACTCATAAGCCACAGTGGAAAACAAAAATCAAGTGATTTTAGTCTCTGTGTGCTCTAAATTAAATGTTTTAAGTAAATTAGGATTTGCTTAAAACAGGGATATTTTAATCTTAAAAAATCATGAAATTATTTCCTAAGACTTCTCTAGCCATAAGGAAACTTACATGAATTTTTGTAGAATTTTCTAAGCCATATACAATTTTCTATAATTATTTGAAAAGAAAATGCATAAAAATTTAGAAAATTAAGATCTCTGTATAGAGATCTCCTATGTCTTTGAAAAAATGCTTAAATTATTCACCTAGAAAGAGACTACAACATATAAAAATTTAGAGTCAGGGTGATAATTCAATATGAATGGAGAATTGAAAAACTCCTACCCTAATTCATTTTATAAAAATAATTTATGCATCAAATTAATGTGAAAATAATTCCACATGATTTTCCTCTGTTCACTCGACAAGAAGATATTTTTATTTTATTTTTGTGAATTTTCTACACAAAGATATGGATTTTTGAAGTTTAGGAGCTATTTTATGAATTTATTAAATATTCTATTTATTTATTCAAACCGCGGGTTGACTGGATCCTCGAATCCGTCGAAAAGCCACGCGGCGCGCTCCTATTCAACGCCGCCTTCCGAGTCAGCTGCCACGCGTCCCGCTTTATCGCCCCAGATGATCATCCGACTCGATCTCCGCCGTTCATTTAATACACGCGAGAATGGACGACATCCGCTCATCGTCCCCAAGGGAATGAACCCGTGCCCGTCCACACTAAAATGTTAAGATCTTGGCCTAGACTTAACCAAATCACTTCGGGTTTGATCCTATGGACTCGTCTAAGTGAGAAGAACACATCCATACGGTTAAGGTGCCATGAAATCAAGCTTAAGTAAATGGAGGATCAAAACAAGCTCGGAAGGAGGAGGGTTAAGATGCCATGAAATCAAGCTTAAGTAAATGGAGAATCAAAATAAGCTCAGGAGGAGGGGGAGTTTTATACCTTTGCTCTGAGAAGGAAAGCTTCGATCAGAGGTGCTTGGTACATTTTTTGGGGTCCAAGGAGGCTATGGAAAGGAGGCTATGGATTGAGTCCCTGGTCTTGGTGTAAAGCCTAAATATGAATTCGTCCGCAGCTGAATTTGGGTGTTGGTCTAGAGCTATGGTAAAGGCTCTGTAGAAGGGGGATTTGATGGGGCTTTGGCTTCTTTCACTCTTGTGAAGGTGTAGAGCCAATTTAATTGGAGTTTGGTGCTGTGTAGGTTGGGATTGGAACTTGTCCTGGTTTCGGGCAGGAATTCAAGCTCAAAATTGAATTGCCATGGTGGATTTGAGAGGGGGAAATGGATTGAAATGTACTGAGGGGCTCTTAGAGAAGCTCTCTGAGGATTTTGGGAGGGCTTAGTGAAAATTTTTTTACCACACCCCTCCATGGCCGTGAGGGGTAGATTTTATAGAAATTGGCCAATGGGGAGCTTGGCTGGCCAATTGAGAGCTTAGCCCCACTGCTTAGGTGTCAAGAAGAGGAGCTCTCAGCTCAATTTGGGCTGAGGTGGCCTCTTGGCATGGGTTTGGGTTTTAGCCATGTGGGGGTTCACGGTTTTTGGATTTTAGCTTGGGTTAAGGTGGCTAACCAAGGGTTGGATCATGGTTAAAGCTTATGATGCTCAGTAAAAATGGCACCATAGGGTATGGACATGTGTTATGGTAAGTACCTTGATTTAACCTCTTTATTATCCCTTTTAAAAATTTTTCAAGAAAATTTACCCATGGGATAAATATGAAGCTTAACCATGGGTGTATAGCTAGCTTTAAACTCAACCCTAGAGTCTAGGATGAGTTAAGGTAAGGCTCATTTGACCATACGAAACTCAATTGATTTGGATTTGACCATAGGTCCAAAAAGGTGCATATGACCAAATCTTATGTTTGGACTAGGTTAGGTATGCCAATTGGCCCAATTAAATATGGCATTTGGTGTTCGAGACCATGAGGAACAACTTTCATGAAGGGTGAAAGTCATTTGAGGTCAATTGGTTAATCAATTTGGTGAATTTTTGATTTTTAACCCATTTTAAGCATATTGGGCTAAGTTTAGGTCAAACTTGGGCTAGACATGGGCTAAGCTCAAATTAATTGTTGTGGTTGGTGCAAAACATCATAATGAACAATTTTCATGAAGGATAAAAGCTAAGCTCAAACTGATTGTTGTGGTTGGTGAAGAATTTATTGTTTTATTTGGTGTAAAACATCATTATGAACAACTTTCATGAAGGATGAAAGCTTTCTTTGAAGTTGATTTGGTGATCAATTTGAATGGGTTTTGATGGGTTTGGATTTAGACCTAAATTAAGTACGTAGGGCTAAACTTGGGTCAAACTTGGGCTAGCCTTAGGCTAAGTCCAAATTGATTGTTTTATTTGATGTAAAACATCATTATGAACAACTTTCATGAAGGATGAAAGTCTTGAAGTTGATTTGATGGTCAATTTGTATGGATTTTGATGGGTTTGGGTTTAGACCTAAATTTAGCCTTTTAGGGTCAAATTTGGGTCAAGCTTGAGCTAGCTTTGGGCTAAGCTCAAATTGATTATTGTGTTTGGTTATAAATGACCTTATAAAGGATTTTAAACAAAAATTGGATGCCAATTTGAAGTTTAAGGCATTCAATTGTTGAGATTTGGGGTGTTAGCCAATATTGGGGCTAATTGGGGGTTTTGGTCAAAGATGGTCAAATTGACCAAATCGGAGCATGGTGTAGTTGGATAAAATGAAATTGGAAATATTTTAGATTTATTAGGATTTTTTTAGGAATTTTTGAAATTTTTGGATTTTTGGGCCATGGAGGGGCATTTTGGTAATTTGGCCTTGGATGTATTCAAAGTGTTTGGAATAAGTTTTGATCAATTTTGGGTATTTTGGCAAAATTTGACATGGAGGGGCATTTTGGTAATTTGGCCATTTTTTTGGAAATTTTTGTCAATTTTGGCAAATGTGGATATATTCAAAGTGTTTGGAATAATTGATCAATTTTGGGTAATTTGGCAAAATTTGGGAATTTTAGCCAAATTTGGGTCCCAAGGGCATCAATTTTAGGTATTTTGGCAAAAATTTGGGAATTTTGGCCAAATTTGGGTCCCAAGGGCAATTAGGTAATTTGGAGGTGTCTAGGGCAAAAGACCAAGTTGGGCATTTCAAGTAAAATTGGGTAGATATCCATTCTAAATGAACCATGGATCAATGAAATCCCATTTTAGGACTCTCATGTATTGATCTTAGCAAAGGTATTGTGAGGGTATTGTGAAGATATGGTAAGGGTATAGTGTACCTTAGCTCCAAATCAACACCGAGGATTTCCTAAGGTCAAGTAGCCCTATAGGAACTCTCCTTGAGTTCCCTCATAATGATCTTACCTACCAAGCTAAGGTCAAATAGTCCTATAGGAACTCTTCTTGAATTCTCTCATAATGATCTTACCTACTATAGGCCAAGTAGTCCTATAGGAACTCCTCTTGAGTTCTCTCATAATGATCTTACCTACTAAGTACTAGCAAGTAGTCCTATAGGAACTCTCCTTGAGTTCCCTCATAATGATCTTACCTACTAAGTATTAAAGGTTAGGACCAATATATGGAACTTCAAGTCAAGTAAAGAAAAGAGTTTTGAGTTTCTAATGGCGCATTTCTAGTTTTCTAAGACTAGTCAATAGGAAAGTCCTATGGCTAGACCTAGGCTACTAAAGAAAGGAACTCTAACTTGAGTAAATAGAAGAGTTTTGATTTTTTAATTGTGGGGGTACTTTTTGTAAGTTTTTGAGATAGTCAGTAGGAAATCCTATGGCTAGACCTAGGCTACTAAAGAAGTTTTCTAGACCTCAACCAAAAGTGAGGTCAACAAATGGACCCCCAATAGGTGGCAATAGGAAAGTCCTATGGCTAGACCTAGGCTACTAAAGAAGTTTCTAGACCTCAACCAAAAATGAGGTCAACAGTGAGAATGTAAACCATGGGGTTGTGTGTAAATAAATAGAGAATTATACTTTGATGGGCGCAGAATTGAAGATTTTAAGCTGACAGATTAAAATCCCCAATTTGGTTCAGTTGCTTGGAAACTAAAGCGAGATTGTTCGAGGAGGGAGAAGTGAAAGCTCTGGAGTGGTAGCCAGTATCCTCTCAACCAAACCTCGAATTTAGGGACCAAACTCTGGATTAGTCAATATTCTTTATGCACTCTCAGAGGGTAAAAAATAAGATTGCTCTTATTTGACACAATATAATTTTATATGTATTTTAAATGATTTTAATTACTTCACAATTTATAAACTCATTGTAAAGTGGAATGATGCTTTCTTAAATTTGAACTCTTTGTTACAAAACTTTTTTTAGTCTTTAAAAGTTTAGTTTTGAAGTTTATCAAATAGCTTAGTTAACCTAGTTTTTTTAACTGCATTTCATTTAACATACAGTAAATTTACTTTAGATTTATTTTGCTTACTTAAGTTTTGTAGTTTGAATATTTTGTTTTATATTATAACTATAAGAATTTCCAACTCCCTATAGGATTGATACTTTGGACTTCATTAGAGTCCTTTATTACTTGAGTGATGCATATACTTGCGTTATTATTACAGTTTGACAGCTTAAAGATTTTTAAAAGAAAAAAGTATTTATACTGAATTTATTTTTGCGGGAATTGAACTGCAGATTTACTATTTGTGCTGTTGTGTGTGTATTGTAATAGTGAAAGATATTTCCAACATACTACATAATCACGCACCAATGGATATACTGGTTATCATCAAATACAAATAGCTTCTGAGGATCAAGAGAAAATAACTTTTACTAGTCCTTATGATACATTTGCTTTTAAAAAAATGCCCTATGGTTTATGCAATGCCCATGCTACATTTCAAATATGTATAATGGTTATTTTCTATGATTTAATTGAGAAATGAATTGAAGTTGTTATGGATCATTTTTCAGTGTTTGGAACTTCATTTGTATCATGTCTAGAACATTTATCGAGTGTTCTTAAGCACTGTGAAGAAACCAGATTAGTCTTTAATTAGGAAAAACGCCAATTTATGGTAGCAGGAGGAATTATTTTAGGACGTCATATATCAAAAATAGTATGGAAGTAGATCTTGCAAAAATTCAAGTGATCACTAATTTATCTTACCAAACAAATGTGAGGGAAATTAGGAGTTTTTTAGGACATGTTGGATTCTATAGACGATATATTAAAGAATTTTCAAAAATTGCTAAACCTTTATGTCATTTGATTGAAAAAGGTGTAATTTTTAATTTTGATAAGGAGTGCCTAAAAGCTTTTAAGCTATTAAGAGAAAAATTAGTCACCGCACCAATTAATATTCCACCATATTGAGAAAAACCTTTTGAATTAATATGTGATGTAAGTGATTATGCTATTGGAGTTATTTTAGGATAAAAGCATGATAAGAATTTCAAAGTAATTTACTATGCTAGTAGAACTCTTAATGAAGCTCAAATTACACCACAAGTGAGAAAAAGTTATTAACAATAGTTTATGCTTTTAATAAATTCAGATCATACTTAATTGAAATAAAATGTATTGTGCATATAGATCATTCTGCTATTAAATATTTAATAAAAAATAAGGATGCAAAACCAATATTGATACGATGGATTCTTCTTATGCAAGAATTTGACTTTGAAATAGTAGATAGGAAGGGAGCTGAGAATCAAATTGTTGATCATCTGTCCATGCTTGAATTAGAAAATTGACAATGTTTTGAAAAAGAAATTAATGAACATTTTTCAGATGAAGAATTGTTCAATATTAATGAGTGGTGTGCTCCATGGTATGCCGACATTGTGAACTTTATTGTTAGTAATATTATATCCTACGATCTGACATACCAATAAAAGAGGGAATTTTTATCTGAAGCTAAGACTTATTTTGAGGATAAGCACTGGTTACATCGGGCTAATGACGTTAAACCAAGCGTTTTATGAGAGACAACCCATGGTTATCAGTGTGTTTCTATTTTAAATGTTTTGTTATTGTGTTTGATTAAGAAAAATTGTGGTAATATTTTGAATGTATAATGATTTAATGATGATTCTGAGACCTTAGTAGATGACTTAGACATGTTAGAATGAGTATTTGGACATTAAGCTGACCTGTGCTAAATTAAGCACTGGCGCTTAAGCACCAACACTTGGTGTTTAAGCGCGATAGTTAACTAAACTTGCTAAATTAAATTTATAGAATATTTAAACGTAGTTTAGTGGGTTTTAACGTGGTTTAGTGGTTTGAGAATGTGTCTAGTAGTTTTTGGCTTGGTCCAAAGCCTATAAATAGTAGGGAATGAACAGATTTTTCACTCCACTTCAATTTTCACTCTAAAGTTTAAGTGAAGAGTGAGAGGTCTCGGAAAAATATCTTCTTGGGAGATTGATATGAAGAGGAAAGAGGAAGCCATGAAGAAAAATTTTGTTAGTCAAAGTGCACAAGAGTTATACAACAGTTTCCTAGCCATTAGTATAGAAGGAATAGAGGAGAAGATCACAAATATTGAGGCTTACATGGCTTCAATTGAAGCAAAGGTGAATAAGACTAATACACATTTGGAGCATAATCAATGGCAACTGAAGATGCAATTTAGCCATACAAGTTTTATAGAAGAAGCAGACAAAATTATGTATTTGAAAAACAAATGGATTGAGGAAGACTCAACCAAAGTTCTTCACCACCGTCCATTCTAGCATATCTATATTCCAAGTTCCTCAAGAGAGACAAATGAAAGGCTGGAATTCGTTCCACTAGAAGGAGAATGGAATTAAGTTCTATGTTTAGTGTTTGTTAGTGTTAGGTATTGTGATGTTAGTATGAAGTTTATTTTAAGTGTTTTTAATGTTAAGTTTGCTTAATATTTGAAGCTTGTGCTTAGAAATTATCTCATCTGAGACTCTTTGGATTGAGAAATTATGTATTACAAGTGTTTGTATTTGTTTGTGAATTAATATAAGTATTTCTTTGTGTGTAAAATTTTGTGTTGAATCAAATTATTGAAGATTGATGAATTTTGAGAAAGAGGAGAGCTGAAGGGGAAGAAAATAATTAATAAGATTTATAAGACCATTTAGGGGTGGTTGACTTAGGCTAAATGTGCATTTCACTTAAAATCAAAAATATCAAAATTCGCGCACTGGGGCCTAAGTGACAAAACCCCGCGCTTAAGCACTGGACTACCCGAGAGGTAGGCGCCTAAGCACAATACCAGACGCGCTTAAGCTCTGTTTCACTTAAATCGGTCTGCAAATGGTTAAAAGTGAAAAGTTGAGCCGAAAACACCAATTTTTGACCCCCAACGTCATCTTCTTCCCTTTGGGTTCACGATTATGGATTTAGGGCTTCTTTTAGAGTGAAGATTTCATTAGGGAATCAAGCCAAATTTGCTAGATTTCATCTTCTTGAGGTAAGAGCTTCACTTCTATGTAAAAATTTTTTATTTTCATTATGTATTTTGAGCACATTGGGGATTTGACAAAAAATTACTATTCATGGTGAAAATATGAGAAAAACTTATGGATTATACATAAAAATGATTATTTAAGCTTTTAGAAGTAGAGTTTAGTGATTTATTCTTAAATTTTGGATTTATTATGAATTTTATGTGATTTTTAGAAACAACCCTAAGACTGAAAAAAAGGAAAGGGAAGTCAAATTTTGATTCCGGTAAGTTTGCTAGTTCGAAAGCTCAGGACAGATATACTGAAGAACTGCAATTAAGAAAATTGATTCCTGAGCGATGTTTCAAAAATTTAGGTGGAGTAGTGAAATATTTAATAATTCTTTGACAGTTGGAATGATTTTGCTGTTTTTTTTGCTATAGCTGTAATTTCTGTTGTTCGAGAGTTCTACACTAATCTCCCTAAAGTTGAAGAAGATCAGGTTGTGGTCCGAGGAAAATCAACGTCTTTCTCCCTTGAGGTAATAAATTTTATTTTACCAGCTACCCCATAGTGTTATGTGTTTTTATTTGAATTATAATCCGACCGAGGAAGAGTTGGAAGATAACATATCTTCATTGATTATGGGAAGAGGACTATAGAAGATAACAAATGAAAGAAGAGCCAATTTCCCTGCATCAAAGCTAGACGCCACATCAAAAGCATGGCACTAATTTATTTCAGCTTGTCTGCTCCCAACCAATCACCTCAGTGAATTTACAAGAGATAGAGCTACTTTAAACTATTGAACTTAACAGTTCAAGCCGATCGACATTGGATCCTTGATCTATCAGACTATCATCAGTTCTGTTACAGCTGCCACTACTGCAGGTTTGGGATTCACATCCTTAATCTTTTCCTTATGTGAGCAAGCTGGTGTTAGATTCAATTTTTAGGAGGAGATACTGCAGCCTCTGTAGCCTTGCACGAGCGTTAATGTGAAATCTTGTTCACAAAATTTGATATTTGGCCGGAGAGGAGGATTTTCTCGAAGTTCAGGTGCTTCTACTTCTCATGTTTCTACTTCACGTACATCCACATCACAAGGCCAAGCTTCTAGTTCTAATTTGTAGGCTCAACTAATGCAATGGATGTTAGATAACATCAATTATACTACGAATAAGGTATTAAATTTAGAGAACTTTGTAGATCATATGGATGGTTATATGAGAATACATAGTGATTATGGAGAAAAATTTCACTCATCTTTGGAAAACCTTATCAGGGGTGACCAAAGTGTGGTTTTTCCTTCATATCCACAATATCCTTCATATGAACCTACTGCTTTTTGGAATAGTGATGATAGTGATGATGATGAGGAGGAGGAGAATTAATTTGATTAGTTTAATTTTAAATTGTGAACTTTATGCAGTACAGTTGTATTAAACTGTTACTTTATTTTGTATTGTACTTGTTTAGACTGTTACTATTGTTTGTGTTTAGTCTTGTCAGATATTGTTTTGATTATTTATGTTATTATGAGTAGTTATATTTTGTTTTTGTGGTAGTGAATGTGTTAACTGTGTTGTCTAGTGTATTTTGTTAGTTTTTGTTGAACTTAATCCTAAATATAAGGAAGGTTTAGAATATTACGAACTTTCACTTAAGAACTTCATATTTAAAATTTTCAATTTACAACTAGATATTTTCTTTATGTTGCAGTTGTGAACTTCTGTTAGTGTGTTTGTTTGTTTTTATGTTATCCTCTACTGCATAGAAATCTAATGAATCTCAATATGTTAAGATAAGTTAAAATTTGATCAAATAATTTTTACTCCTATTTTTAATTTCTGTATTTGTCTATTTAGGGTATGAAAATTCCTATAAGCATGCTATTTTTAGTTTTCATTCCTAACTATATATAAATATGATGCTAAAATGTTTTATTTTATTAAAAAATTAAGTTTGAGGGGGATGAAAAAAATTTTCTAAAACTTGAATTTTATTTGTTCTCAAATGTGCTAGAAATAAATTTAATTTTGATTTGAAAAANTATATATATATATATATATATATATATATATATATATATATATATATATATATATATATATGATGCTAAAATATTTTATCTTATTAACAATTTAAGTTGGGGAGGAGGGATGAAAACTTCTCTAAAAACTTGAAATTTATTTGTTCTCAAATGTACTTCAAACAAATTTGATTTTGATTTGAAGAAGAAAAATGATTATGTATATGAAGTTATATTAGGGAAGTAAAATTTTGAATATAGAAATGAGTAAGAATTTAGTTAAAGCCTATAGTAATGAAGAAAAACTTAAAGTTAACAATTTTTAGTGTGGAAATGAAAAATATTGTGTAACTATCTTTAGTAGGAGAAATTGTATTTTTAAAAAATTTAGAAGGGTTAGACTTTTATTTTAAATACTTAAATTTCTTTATTAAAAATAATTATCAAAACTATTATTACATTTTTAAGTAAAAGATTTTTATCAGAACTTTGCTTTAGGAAAGGAGGAGTGGAATTCAAAATTATTAAATGCCCATTTAGATATAGTCATCCTCACAAGAAAAAAATAAAAAGAGGAGAAGCTTAAGAACTAGTGCCTAATCAAAAATTGGTTCCACATCCAATCTTTTTAAAGTATAAAACTTGAGAAACTCTTAAGCTTATTGATATAATAAAGTAAGAATAATTATTATTAATAAAAATTTTTAATGTGAGTTGATAAAAGGCCTTAACTCTATATTTGGAGAATTTATAATATTTATGAACTAGTTAGAAACTCAAATTTTCAGCCTTCTTTACATTAAAAATTTCTAAACACTAAGTTGGTCTCACATACTAATGCTTTTTTCTAAATTGGACTACTATATTTCTAGATCAAAATTTTAGAATATCCTAAAGAAACTCATTTACNGTTATATTAGGGAAGTAAAATTTTGAATATAGAAATGAGTAAGAGAATTTAGTTGAAACTTATAATAATGAATAAAAAGTTAAAGGTAAAAATTTTTAGCGTAGAAATGATAAATATTATGTGACTATCTTTAGTAGGAGAAATTATATTTTTGAAAAATATAGAAGGGTTAGACTTTTAATTTCAATACATAAATTTCTTTTATTAAATTTTTTTTCAAAAATATTATTATATTTTTATGTAAATGATATATATCATAACTTTGCTTTAGGAAAGGAGGAGTGAAATTCAAAATCATTAAAGACTTATCCAAATATAGTAATCCTCACCTGAAAAAGAAAAAGAAAAAGAAAAAGAAAAGAAAAGAAAGTTGAAATAGGGAGGAGAAGCTTAAGGATTAGAGCCTAATAAAAAATTGGTTCCACATCTGATCTTTTTAAAGTATAAGACTTGAGAAACTCTTAAGCTTAAGGATATAACATAGTAAGTATATTTTTTCTTAATAAAAATTTTTAAGTCGAGAAAATAGAAGGCCTAAATTCTATATTTGGAGAATTTACAATTATTTCTAAACAAGATAGGAACTCATATTTTCAGATTTCTTTACATTAAAAATTTTTAAACTCTAAGTTGGTCTCATGTACTAAAGTTTTTTCTATTGTACTATTATATTTATAGATCAAAATTTTAGAATATCCTAAAGAAACTCATTTACATAATCTACTAATTTTTGTTTTGAAAGATTGGAGTGTCACTTGAGGACAAATAACATTTTCAGTTTGGGGGATTTCGATACACCTAAAATATATAGCATTTATGTACATATTTTTATACATATTTATAAGGATATTGCGCTTTAATGGAAGGTATTTATGTATTTTTCTTTCAGGTACAATCAAATAGATGAAAATGGTGAAAGGAGTGAAAAATGATCAAATTTGTAGCAAAAATGAAGAAGATGTGCAAAAGAACTGTGGCGCCTAATCGCTCAGAATTGGTGCTTAAGCGCCAGGAAAACCGAGAAGGCCGTGCCTACGTGCCACTTACCTCGCACTTAAGTGCCAAAGGTAGTTACTTGATGATTCAATGAATTTGGATGAATTTTTGAAGGGGTGTTTGGAGAAAATCTTGGTGATAACGTGGGATATGGTTAATGGACACAAAAATACATTCAGTTAGCTTTTCAAAAATGATAACTCCTGGAAGATTTATTGAATGTGGACACATTTTGAAGAGACACCAAAGAACTTTTTGAAAAATTATAAAAGAAGATTTGGATTGGATTAAAAAGAGAGACTCATACACACCCCACTTCAGACACCGCTGACGCCTCTCTCATAGATTAATTAGGATAGCTTCTTAAAGAGAAGAAGGAGAGGAGTTGTAGTGTGTGAGTTGAGAGTATTGTAAGAGAAAGGAAGAGAAGAGATTCAAAGGAACTTCAAGAGTTTGGTAGAGAGGATTTGAGATAAATTTTTATATTTATGACTACATTTGGTTCTAATTTAAACTTCTTATTTGTTTACATGATTTGTACTTTTAAACTTAAATGTGATTGTGTTTTCTCAATGAATTCTTGTTAATTTTTTTATCTTTTTTCCTTAAAATGTTAAGATATTAGATGTTGGATGGAAGTTGTGTGAAGTGATAATCTTTATTATCGGAATAAGTTGTGATGATTTTAAAACTTGTACTTCATTTACTTTTTGATTTGGCCAATTAAGATGTTAATATTTGTTATGAGAACATGGTAAGATCTATGATGGTATTATCTCAGTCAAATAATGGTAAGAATCACATGAGATTCTATGGATGAGAATGTAGTTCATATGATTTAGTGCAAATAAATAGTAAAATAATCTTTGAAGGGTGTAGAGTTAGAGTAATTTAGAGTGACAGGCTAAAACCCCAAATTTGGTTTAAGGTTTTAAGTCTTGATACGAGATGTTAGCCCCCAGGTGGAGAGAGAAGAGGGAACTCTAAAGTGAGAGCTAGTATCTTCCATACTAGTCCGTCTTCAAGACTATTCAAACTGTAAATTAGCCAATGTTCTTTATAGCATCTTTAGTAAGGGTAAAGAATAAAATTTTTTCTATTTGGCACAACACAATTTGAATACTTATAATGCATAAAATTGCAACTGCTTATCATCCCTAGTCTAGTGGTTTAGCAAAAGTATCTAATCATGAAATTAAGAGAATTTTGGAAAATAGTGTAAATCGTAGTAAAATGGATTGGTCTGCTAGATTAGATACAACATTATGGGCATATAGAACAACTTATAAGACACCTATAGGTATGTCCCTTTATAGACTAATTTTTTGGAAGACTTGTCACTTGCCAGTAGAATTGGAACATAAAGCTTATTGGGCTATAAAAGAATTCAATTTTAACTTAAAAGAAGCTGGTGAAAAAGATTATTGCAATTGAATGAACTTGAAGAAATTAGGAATGAATCTTACGATAATGCTAGGATTTATAAGGTAAGAATGAAAGAATGACATGATCGGAAGATAATAAAAAAAGGAATTTGAACCTGGATAGAAAGTTTTATTATACAAGAATGAAATTATTTCAGGAAAAAACTGAATTCTATGTGGAAAAGATCATTCAGAGTTGTAAAAGTATATCCCTATGGAGCTGTTAATATTGAAGATCCTAAGACTGGAAGGATATTTAAAGTAAATGGACACAGATTGAAACCATATTTTGATGGTCAAAGACTAGTTTTTAAAAAGACTGTAATGTTGGGTCACCCAGAATAAAGACTGGGAATGTCAGGTTGACGACATCAAACCAAGCACTTTGTGGGAGACAACCCATACTTATCGTTATTTATTTTGCTTTGAAGTTTTTGTTCAGAATATTTTACATATATTTATATTTGTGTTTTCATAAAGTCCGTGTATTTGATAAAATAATTTAAAAACATTTTTACATACCTAATTTTATGGAAGAATTGAGAATTTTTTTTTGATCAAGATCAAAAATGCAAATTTTTTGGAACTAGCCCATGATGCGCCACATTCTAGAGAGATGGTGCATGATGCACCAAAATCGGCACATGATGTGTCACGATGACGAAAATGACTTAAAAAATTTTAAACGGAAGTTTTTGGCGGGTTCTTTATCTTATAACTCCCAAAAATTGATTTCAAAGTCCATTTTAGAGGGGAAAACAGGGAAGAGTCACTAGATTTCAATTCTAACGGCATCCCACTCTAAAAATTCTGCTAGCTTTGGAATTTTCAATTGGAGAAAGTTTGTCAGTTTCGATGCGCAAAAGTTGCATGACCGTGTTCTAGTGAAGAAGAGGCTAATCAAAGAAAGGGGGTTTGCAAATTGTGGATTCAATACACCAAATACTTGAGTGGAATAGATTATTGTGCAGAGACGCTTAGAAGTGTTTTGTTACACTATTACAGCCGTAGTTGTCCCCGTGGTGAAAGAGTTTTATGCAAATCTTCATGGAATCAACCAATGAATTGTCTATGTGCGAGCCAGGTTTGTGCAATTCACTCCATCAAGAATAAACGAGATGTTTATGATTGAAATGTGCCTATTTGCTATTACACAAATTAAAACCCTACGAGAGATAATATGAATGAACTCTATTGATATCTTACAGATGAAGATGCGAATTGGGAGGCTAGAGATGATGAGAATATTAGTTTTTTGTCATAATTGTTAAATCGTGCTTCTAAGGCATGACACTTCTTTATTGCACTGAAATTACTTCCTACTATGAAAATCAGTAAGGTAACTAAGGAGAGTGTTATTTTGAACTATTGTATTCAAACTGGAAAATCTGTTGATATTGGAGCAATCATTGTGAAATCTGTTTTGGGTTTGATCGTTAATGGATATGCAACTGGACTTGGACATTCATCCACTATTTTCCTTCTATGCAGTCAATCGCAAGTACCTAATGAGAGTTAGAAAAAAGTGTTTCTCCCTTGGAAGCTGATGAATCCAAAAGTCTATTGCAACTATATTGGAATGGGACATGAAAATGATATGAATGTATTGATAGATCAAGCATCTCAGAATTCATCACATATTCAGCCTTACTTCAATTTGAATGCACTTTTGAAAAGGATCAAGAAGATAGAAAAAGATGTGCAGAATCTTATGAATTCAATTGGGAATGTTTCTGAAATGTTGGATCACTTGGATTGGAGACTTAAAGAACATTTTGAGCACACTGGTCGTATTGAAGATGGTTTGGTACGTATGTTTAAAAAACATGCTTGGATTGTAGAGGATTCGACTGATGAGTTTCCTTATCGACCATTCTACAACTTGAATGTGAACTACCAATCTATGGGACATATCCAGGAGGATGAGAATGAAGAAGACATTTGAACTTAATCTATGCATGGAACATTTTGTTTAGTACTGCTTGTTTTAGTTGTTTGTTATGTTAGATTGTATTTACTTGTATTATTTAACTATACCGATGTTTTTGTTTGGTATTTTGATGTTTAGATTTCAGTGTTAGGATGTTTTGGTTTGGTTTGAACACTGAAATAGATGTTTGTTTGCTTGAAAAATGTTAGTTTGTAATAGCATAGATTATATATATAAAAGTGAGTTTGTGTTGTTTATGATGTTAGAGTAATATTTAATTATGCTTATAAAGGTTCATTTAAGTTAAGTAGAGGTATACGTAAAGCGATACGGAGCAGATTTTCATAGAAAATAAAATTTGAAAAAAATAAGGTGTTGGCGCAAGATGCATTAGATTGGCGCATGATGCACCGATTTACAGAGAGTTGTCGCATGATGCGCCAGATTTGGCGCAAAATGGGCCAAATCTCCAAAAATGCCAGATTGCCTAAGAAATCACGAAATCACACAGTAAAACTCCATTTCTACTGCTTGGGTCGTCTCCTACCTATAAACCTTGACCTAGGGCTTCACATTGAGCACGATAGAGAAGATTTCAGAGGCTAAAAATTGTAGATTTCATCTTCTCTTGGTAAGAGCTTCAGTTTAACTTAGAATTTTTTATTTTCACCATGGATTTTTTTACATTACGGAAAATCCAAAAGTTGGGATTTTTTATGAGAAAGCTTGAAGAAAACTCATGGTGAAAAGTTTTTTACCAAATAATCTTACTTGGGGAGTTAAATTTTTTATTTTGTAATTTATATGGAATTTATTTGGATTCTGATAGAATTTCAAAAGGCTCCACAATTGAAGAGTGGAGGGCAATCATATGATTTTAATGCATGAAGATTTGTTAATTTGATAGCCTAACACAGTTTTAGCACTTAAATAGAATTGAGAAGATTGATTCAGGAATGGGCATTTGCTAACCCGAGTGGTGAGATTGAGAGGTTGATCCTTGCGAGAAATTGGGAACGGTTTTGGTACTTCACTGCAGTAGTGATTGTACCAATGATTCAGGAGTTTTATGCCAAGTATAGATTCACTGATGATGATCACATCCTTGTAAGAGTTAAGCAAGTTGAATTTACTACAGACAGGATCAATGCTTTTTATGGGCTGAGGAATGTATTTCATGACGAGTACGCTGCATTCGTGATGACTGATTCATCACTGGATTGTTGACCTCACTTTTGGTTGATGTTTAGTTTTTCCTCTTTAGTAGCCTAAGGTCTAGCCTTAGGAATTTCCTACTGACTATTTTTAGAAAACTAGACAAGGAACCCTAACCATTATAAATTTCAAACTCTTCTCTACTCAACTTGAAGTTCCACATATTGGTTCTAACCTCTAGCACTTAGTAGGTGAAGTCATTACAGGGGAATTCAAGATGAGTCACCCTTAGGATTTCTTGACCTTAGGATTGACCCTGAGTGTTGGTCTAGGGCTAAGGCACTCACTTGCAATCACTCACTATCCTAAACTTAAACTTCTAGGCTTTGATCCCTTGATACTTTTGAGAGACTCATGTAAATGGTCTCCTAAACACATTAGCCTTGGGCTAGGGTTTTACTAAGATCACTACATAGAGGAGCCAAAGTGGGGTTTTCATTGGTCTATGGATTATTGATGGTGGTTGGTATCTCAACTCTACCATGACACCCAACCTAGCCTTTTGCCCCAAAATTACCTAGATACCTTTAGGACCCCAAATTTGGCCAAAATTTCCAAATCTAGCCAAAATACCCAACTAGACTCATAAATCATTTTCAAAACAACCTGAAAACACCCAAACTACCCAAAATCACCAAAATTGGCCAAATTACCAAAATACCCCTCCTTATCCCAAAATTCGAAAAATTTNCTCAAAAATCATTTCAAACACCTTGAAAACACCCAAACTACCCAAATCACCAAAATTGGCCAAATTACCAAAATACCCCTCCTTATCCCAAAATTCGAAAAATTCCAAAAAATCCAAAAACCTCCCAAATATTCCCAATTTCATTTTTCTCAACTATCACATGACCCCATTTGGCCAATTTAACTATCTTTGATCAAAACCCCCAAATTACCCTTTAAAGGCCCATATTTTCCTCAAATCACTCCAAATGTCCATCAATTTGATCCCAATCTCCCCAAATTTCAATCCCAAACCCAAATTCACCTTCAATATGACAAAAAAAATCAAATCCAAGCTCAATTGACCCATTCTTTAAGCCCAATTTTGATTTAGATCAAAACCCCAATTTTGGCCCCATGACTTGGTTCCCCAAATTGAACCCATGAACTACTCCATTTGCCACAATTTGTGTTGAAAAACCTTCATAACATACCCATATATCAAAATTAACCTTCAATTAGCCTTGGTGAAACCTCAAATTCATTTGATTTTAACTTAAGTTCNCCTCAAATCACTCCAAATGTCCATCAATTTGATCCCAATCTCCCCAAATTTCAATCCCAAACCCAAATTCACTTTAAATATGACAAAAAAAAATCAAATCCAAGCTCAATTGACCCATTCTTTGAGCCTAATTTTGATTTAGATCAAAACCCTAATTTTGACCCCATGACTTGGTTCCACCAAATTGAACCCATGACCTACTCCATTTGCCATAATTTGTGTTGAAAAACCTTCATAACATCCCCATATATCAAAATTAACCTACAATTAGCCTTGGTGAAACCTCAAATTCATTTGATTTCAACTTAAGTTCAAAAACCCCAAATTTGCCCCAAATTGACCATGTCTCAAAATCTTACCAAATTGATGGACTTAGCCCAAAAATTTCCACTCTATCCCTTAACAAAAGGTATTCACAACACCTCCCTTGATCATTTGAACCATTTAATTTGGACTTAGCCCAAGGCTAACCTAACCTAGACCAATGTCTAGCCCAACGTACCCAAAATCGACCAAATTCCAAAAATCCCTCAAATTGACCTACCAATTGAACTCAAAATTACTTCAACCCTTCACCAAAAATCTTCATAACAATCATATACACATTGTTGATCAATAAATTGGGTAAATTGACTTGGCTAACCTTGCCCAAACCCAAGCTTTGATCACTTGAACCCACATTGACCTATGCATTAAAGATGGCCTAACTACCCCAAAGTCACCAAATTAACTCCACCTCAGCCATGGATTAGACCCTAAGACTGAGCCAAAACCCATCTAACCACCTAAATTAAGCCATGGACCAAAGGTCCCCCAAATTAAGGGATTTTATTTCCAAAAATTCACATGCTTAAGATACCCTTACCAAAACTAAACCTCATTGCATTAAGTTGCTTTGACAAATTCCCCTGGATGCTCTGAGCACCTAGCCACCTCCCTCAATCATGGTCGGCCGACCTAGTCGTTGGAGAAGCTCAAAATCGAGAGCCACACCCATCGNAACTAAACCTCATTGCATTAAGTTGCTTTGACAGATTCCCCTGGATGCTCTGAGCACCTAGCCACCTCCCCCAATCATGGTCGGCCGACCTAGTCGTTGGAGAAGCTCAAAATCCAGAGCCACACCCATCAAACTTCACCCCAATCAACCCTAGAGGCCTGCTCAGCCAAACCAAATTGTAGAGCTCCTCTGCCCTCCACCTAAGCACCACAATGCACCCAAACATTTGCCCTAAGAGCCACCCCATGGCCATTTATATAAAAACTCACCTCCATGGCCATGGGAGGTGTGCTAAAAAAATTTTTCTCAGAGAGAGCTTCCCAAATCACTCGCAGAGCTTCTCTGAGACCTCCACAACCCATTCCAATCACTCCATTGCCTTGATTCCCCAGTGTAACCCTAATTTTGAGCTTAAAAATTAGGGCAGAAATATGACATCCTAAGAACTCCACCAAGCTTCAATTGCTTGTGCCCACACCTTCAAAACAGCAAGAGAAGACAAAACCCCATCAAATTACCCTCTGAAATAGCCTCTACAATAGCTCTAGACCAAAACCCAAAATCGATCTTGATCAAAATCATATCTAGGCTTTACACCAAGACCAGAGGCTCAATCTCTAGCCTCCTTAGATTCCAACAAACATACCAAGAACCTCTGATTGAAGCTTTACTTCTCAGAGCAAAGGTATAAAACTTCTCTTCCTCCCGAGCCTCTTTGAGCTCTCCATTTGTTTTGAATTGATTTCATGGCATCATAATCTTATGGATGTGATCGTCTAGTCTAGGCGAGCATTTAAGAAAAAAAAATTCATCTAACTTGGANGTTTTGAATTGATTTCATGGCATCATAATCTTATGGATGTGATCGTCTAGTCTAGGCGAGCATTTAAGAAAAGAAAAATCATCTAACTTGGATAAGAAATGAGAGAGATCTTAAGGCTAGAAGATGGACAGTTCTCGAGCTAGGCTATTGGGGACGATGACAGGGAGTAGTACANGAAATGAGAGAGATCTTAAGGCTAGAAGATGGACAGTTCTCGGGCTAGGCTATCGGGGACGATGACAGGGAGCAGTACGATCACGCGTGTATCAGATGGACGGTCGAGATCAGTACGGACAGTGCTTTGGAACATAAGCCATGGGCCAAGTCAGTGCTGAGGTGGACAATAGCATCAAATGGGAGCACGTCGCGTGGAGCTTTGGAGTCATCGTAGGTTGAGGCGGCGACGCGCGTTTAAATAGATAAATAGGGATTTAATTCAGAAAATAACTCCTAGCTTTAAAAATTCATATCTTAGTGTAGAAAAATCACAAAAATAAAATAAAAATACTCTTTTGCTCAGTGAACAGAGGAAAACAATGTGGAAATAATTTTAAGTCCATGTGATGTATATTTTATTTTTAATTAATTAAATATTGATTTGAATCTTTGGATTCTCCATGCATATAGGCATTCCATTATAACTTGGAATATTAGTGTGTTGTTGCCTTTGTCTTAGGGAACATCACCTAATTTTTCCAAAGTCAGAGAAGGTCCCTAGACAGAGACTCACATTTTTCAAGTTTATGTACATTATTCGCTTAAAATAATCATGGAAATTAGCATGTTTCTTAAAAAAGTTCAAGAAAATTTTGGAAGGTTTATAATAACCAGAGGANCAGAGACTCACATTTTTCAAGTTTATGTACATTATTCGCTTAAAATAATCATGGAAATTAGCATGTTTCTTAGAAAAGTCCAAGAAAATTTTGGAAGGTTTATAATAACCAGAGGGCCTTTAAGAAAATTTCTAATGAGCTGAGTCATTCAAAATACACATGATCTTCACAAACCCTAAATCACTAAGATAATTAATTTTGAAAAATATAAATAACAAAATGACTTGATTTTTGATCTCCACTATTATTTAGGATCTAGAAAACTCATCATAAAAATTCTAAAATATTTTGAGTTCATTTTTTACTTTAAGTTGATTTTTAAAGATAAATAACTTTTTTGGCACTTAAATGATTTTATTAAAAATANAACCCTAAATCACTAAGATAATTAATTTTGAAAAATACAAATAACAAAATGACTTGATTTTTTATCTCCACTATTATTTAGGATCCAGAAAATTCATCATAAAAATTCTAAAATATTTTGAGTTCATTTTATAATTTAAGTTGATTTTTAAAGATAAATAACTTTTTTGACACTTAAATGATTTTATTAAAAATCAAAATATAACTCAAACATTTATAAAAAACTTATTTTTTGAGTTCTTTGTGATCAGGGGTATTTTCTAAAAATAAAATGATATTTAAAATAAAAACTTGATTTTTAGCCTATTTTAAATATATAAATAATTAAAAATCCCTAAAAATCACAAAAATAATAAAATTCATGGAAATGTTTTAAATTATTTCTTAAGCACTTAGAAATAATTTGAATATTTTTCCTAGTTTTCTAAATAAAGATATTGAATTTTAAAGCATAAAAATATTTTTTAAGGGANGCACTTAGAAATAATTTGAATATTTTTCCTAGTTTTCTAAATAAAGATATTGAATTTTAAAGCATAAAAATAATTTTTAAGGGATAAAAATGAGTTTTCACTAAAAATAATTCCGATAAATCAATTAAAATTCAAAAAAATATAAAATCTTCTCCTATGAGTTATCTGACCTCAGGAGGACTTTTCAAAAAATATAAAACTTAATTTTCTCTATTTAAAAAATTTNGGGATAAAAATGAGTTTTCACTAAAAATAATTCCAATAAATCAATTAAAATTCAAAAAAATATAAAATCTTCTCCTATGAGTTATCTGACCTCACGAGGACTTTTCAAAAAATATAAAACTTAATTTTCTCTATTTAAAAAAAAAATATAATTAATAAATACCATAACTTAAAATAATTCTTAAAATTTAAATAAAGTTCAAAAAATCATAAAATTTGGTCCAAAGATTTCCCTAGTCTAGGTTAAAAATTTTAAGTGATTAGGATTTACCTTGATTAAGTTAGGAATTTTCTTTGAAAAATCCTATTTTTGAATAAAAATAATTATATAAATTACATTAAATTTTCAAAAATCACGTTTTCTCCTCTGATGTCTTAATTAACCCATGAATGAGGTAGGATAAAAATTTCAAAATCATTTGAATTGAATTTGACAAATTTTGAAGTGTTACAGTGTTGATCTCACTTTTGANAAATAATTCTTAAAATTTAAATAAAGTTCAAAAAATCATAAAATTTGGTCCAAAGATTTCCCTAGTCTAGGTCTATCTTTAGTAAAAATTTTAAGGGATTAGGATTTACCTTGATTAAGTTAGGAATTTTCTTTGAAAAATCCTATTTTTGAATAAAAATAATTATATAAATTACATTAAATTTTCAAAAATCATGTTTTCTCCTCTGATGTCTTAATTAACCCATGAATGAGGTAGGATAAAAATTTCAAAATTATTTGAATTGAATTTGACAAATTTTGAAGTGTTACAGTGTTGATCTCACTTTTGATTGACGTCTAGAAACTTTTTTAGTAGCCTAGGTCTAGCCATAGGACTTTCCTATTGACTAGTCTTAGAAAACTAGAAAAGGTACCCTCACCATTAGAAATTCAAAACTCTTCTCTTTACTCAACTTGAAATTCCACATATTGACCTTAACCTCTAGCA
>JXCR01125753.1:142062-170707 GCA_002079205.1 Phalaenopsis hybrid cultivar | reverse complement strand
TAATAAGATAGTTAACTTCTCCGCTTCCATGTTGACTATTCAGTCAAAGATACGACACCACTTCTTTTTTTCTAAATTATTACCAACAAATCATCTGGCTGATGTAATGAAAGATAGACTTGTATTGAATTATTGCATTCAGAACATGAAAGCAATAGATCTTGGTGCTCTTATAGTACATCATGCACGGAGCATAGCTAAGAGCTCTACAGCTAGTGGTTTGGGTTACCCTACCTTGATTTTCACTCTATGCGAGCAATCAGTAGAGTCCTATAAAAATGAAGAAAGATTACAGCCACAAACTCTTATTGGGAAGCATATGATTCAGAGAGTTGAATCATTTGTTCAATCTAGGGGTGGAAGAAGTGATAGACCCTCTACATCAGCTACAAGGGCATCTAAATCTCGCCCTACATCACTAGAAAAATATTATAGGCCAACTCATGATTCAAAAATTGGATATAGTAAATATTCATAATCAAGTTGGAGAGATTTGAGCAAGAAATGCTTATAATGATGAGTATCAATAGAGGAGAATTCAACATGATATAGCTTTTGAGGATGCTATGATGAGATATCTTAGGGGTGAATACAATGTGGAATTTCCTACTTGCCCCAGCTTCACTCCTTATGCTCCTATTCATGTTGATGAAGAAGAAGAAAATGATGATGATGAGGAAGGCGATGTAGATTGATATTTTTTGGAGTTAGTATATTTGCTTAGTTGTTTATTTGTTTGTATGTTGNGAAAACATTATAGGCCAACTCATGATTCAAAAATTGGATATAGTAAATATTCATAATCAAGTTGGAGAGATTGGAGCAAGAAATGCTTATAATGATGAATATCAATAGAGGAGAATTCAATATGATATAGCTTTTGAGGATGCTATGATGAGATATCTTAGGGGTGAATACAATGTGGAATTTCCTACTTGCCCCAGCTTCACTCCTTATGCTCCTATTCATGTTGATGAAGAAGAAGAAAATGATGATGATGAGGAAGGTGATGTAGATTGATATTTTTTGGAGTTAGTATATTTGCTTAGTTGTTTATTTGTTTGTATGTTATTTGGATATTATTTGGTTAACATTTAAAATTGTAGTAGTAAAAACTTTTATTTTTTGTTGTAGATTTTAAATTGTGATAATAACAGTAGATTTTTACTTTTTATGCATTTGTAGTATTTTTAGTTTTTGTTTCTGTTTTTAATTCTCAGCAAATTCTTTAGAATATATTATGTTNTATGCATTTGTAGTATTTTTAGTTTTTGTTTCTGTTTTTAATTCTCAGCAAATTCTTTAGAATATATTATGTCTCATTTAGTACTTTAAAGCCTGCATGTATTTCTAAAGTTAGCACCTGCAGTATACCAGAGCCCAATTTCATAGTTAGAAATCCTCTACATGTTAGTTTTTATTTTCATACATTTAATGTTTTCTTTCACCAACTAAATTTCATGATAAACATTTTTAAAATACTTAAAAACTTAAGTTTGNTAATGTTTTCTTTCACCAACTAAATTTCATGATAAACATTTTTAAAATACTTAAAAACTTAAGTTTGGGGGGAAGGAAATTTTCTTTTAAAAAGAAGTAAACTAAATTTTATTTGTCCTTAAGTAACAATATTTTTAAAATTAATTTAACATGACCTAGGATATTAAGATTAAACTTTAAATGACTATACTTAAGTTTATGAATATTGTCGTAGATTTAGGTAAAATTTTTAATATNTTTATTTGTCCTTAAGTAATAATATTTTTAAAATTAATTTAACATGACCTAGGATATTAAGATTAAACTTTATATGACTATAATTAAGTTTATGAATATTGTCGCAAATTTAGGTAAAATTTTTAATATTGAAGGTCAATTCTAAAGTTAAAGATATTTGGTATGATAAGATAAGACTAAGTTTTTCTATTTAAAGTAAAGGAAATTGTATTTTCGAAGTATTATGAATTTTAGAGTTTCCTGTAAGAAGAAAATAATGAAACTTTATGAAAATCATAAACTAATAAGAATTTATAAAGTGAAGGAAGGTAAGGAGTTTTGACTTTAAGAAGAGGATAGTGAAGTTCAAAACTATTAAAACTATCCAGATATAGTAATCCTCACTTGAAAAAAAAAAAGAAAAGAAATGATTAAAAAGATCCTCAAAAAATAGAAAANTTTTTCTATTTAAAGTAAAGGAAATTGTATTTTTGAAGTATTATGAATTTTAGAGTTTCATGTAAGAAGAAAATAATGAGACTTTATGAAAATCATAAACTAATAAGAATTTATAAAGTGAAGGAAGGTAAGGAGTTTTGACTTTAAGAAGAGGATAGTGAAGTTCAAAACTATTAAAACTATCCAGATATAGTAATCCTCACTTGAAAAAGATAAAGAAAAGAAATGATTAAAAAGATCCTCAAAAAATAGAAAGAAATGAGAAAAAGAATAAAAAAGAAAAATAAGCAAGGAGAAGCTTGAGGAGATGCATGATTTTGATATTTGATATAGTTGTGTAAAAACTATATAGTTGACTTCGCTATGCAACGACACAAAAAACTTGATGCAATATTTTATGATTTAAAAATTTAAGCAATTAATGTTGGGATTCTACGCAAGTATATGTATCGTTATCAAGTAATAATAGACTTTCTATTTAAGCCCTAAATATCAATCCCACGAGGAAATTTTAAATTTGAAATGATAAATTTACTAAGAAATTCACAGAAAGTCAAAATGAAATTACTGCCACTAATTTTGAATTTTAAGATGTTATCCNGCAAGTATATGTATCGTTATCAAGTAATAATAGACTTTCTATTTAAGCCCTAAATATCAATCCCACGAGGAAATTTTAAATTTGAAATGATAAATTTACTAAGAAATTCACAGAAAGTCAAAATGAAATTACTGCCACTAATTTTGAATTTTGAGATGTTATCAGAACTAAATTATTTAACTAATAGCAATACTGAAATGTAAAGTTTAAACAACAACTACTAAATTATTAAATTATTAAATTATTAAACTATGTTTATGTTTATGTGATGAAGATTTCTTATGTGAATAAAACATCTTTCCTACTACAATGAGATTTTTGTAAAATGAGATGAGATAAAAGGATATAATATGTATTGTGTCAAATAAGAGCAATTTTAATTCTCTACCCTGATACATTATTATAGACAATCATTGGTTAATTGACAACGACTTTATATATGCTTAAAAATATAAGTAATTAATATTACTGCTAAAAGATTTAATTCCTCAGCANATTAAATTATTAAACTATGTTTATGTTTATGTGATGAAGATTTCTTATGTGAATAAAACATCTTTCCTACTATAATGAGATTTTTGTAAAATGAGATGAGATAAAAGGATATAATATGTATTGTGCCAAATAAGAGCAATTTTAATTCTCTACCCTGATACGTTATTATAGACAATCATTGGTTAATTGACAACGACTTTATATATGCTTAATATTACTGCTAAAAGATTTAATTCCTCAGCAACGGCACCAAAAACTTAATAACAGTTATAAATTCGATAAAGATGTATATATAAAATATTCAATAATGGTAAAGTCACACTTTTCAACGTAAATATACGNAACAGTTATAGATTCGATAAAGATGTATATATAAAATATTCAATAATGGTAAAGTCACACTTTTCAACGCAAATATACGTTTGCTCAAGTAATATGGGGCTCTAATGGAGTCCTACATATCGATCCCACAGGGAGTAATATTAGAAGCTATGAAATAAGATTCTAGAAAAGCAATACTTAATTGCAATAATGGAATTCAAATTGCTTATCTGTCACTATTAGGCAATTGAAATAATTATGTAATTTTAATAACTATTAAATAACTAATGATACTAATGAAGAAGGCAATTGAAATAAATATGTAATTTTAATAACTCTTAAATAACTAATTATACCAATGAAGGTTCGGCAATTTAATAAATATGTAATTTTAATAACTCTTAAATAACTAATTATACTAATAAAGGTTTTAATGTGATATTCAATATATGATAAAACATCATTCTCATTGTCAAGAAATTATAGTGAATAGATAAAGTGAATTAATTCAAATTGAAGCATCCTTCTCCTTGTCAAGAAATTAAAGTGAATGGATAAAGTGAATTAGTTCAAATTGACTTCTCCTTGTCAAGAAATTATGGTGAATGGATAAAATGAATTAGTTCAATTTATATTGTGCCAAATAGGAGCATACCTATTCCTTACCCTTTGGTCCAGGCATAAAGAACATTGACTAATCCTACGGTTGTTTACTGAATCTGCGGCTAGGCTGGAAGGATACCGGCTCTCACTTCGGAGCTCCCATGTTCCCCTCGCCTGAGGGCTAACATTTACACTTCAATACCGAAACGATAGGACCTAATTGAGGATTTTAGTCTATTACTCTAAATTCTCCAATTCTATGCCCGATAATTTTATTTTCCCATTTATTTGCACCCAATTTCCAAGGGCTTTGACCTCCCTAAATCTTGGATGTAATCTTCACTTTAGTTGTAAAACTCAACACATTTTAACGAATCAATTGGCCAGATTGAAAGTAAATTAAGATCGAAGTGAAAAGATCATCATAACTTATTTAACATTTTTATGGCTCAACCAATTTAAATCACCATTTCACAAATCTTGAGAAAAGAAGAAAGACTGAGAAAACTACTCAGATCTCATGGGGAAAACACAACAAAACTTGGAATTCATATATAAAAATGAAGTCATGCAAACTACACAAAGTAAATAACACTTATCTCAAATTTCTCCCCGGGCAACTGCTCGAAGTTCCTCTAAATCTCTTCCTTTCTTTACAGCACACAGAATTCCTCTTTGAAGTGCCTCCTCGAAGTTCCTCTGAATCTCTTTCTTTCTTTACAGCACACAGAATTCTTCTTCGAAGTGGAAGGAGGAAGAAATCTCTCACTTTCCCTCCACTCTTACAATCTCTTGAAGAATTCCTCACAATTGTTACACTCTACGAGGAAGAAATCTCTCACTTTCCCTCCACTCTTACAATCTCTCAAAGAATTCCTCACAATTAGGCTCTCTACTAAACTCTCTACACACTAATGAAACCTCTCTAACCTCCAAGACCACTAGAGCCTCTAGAGCCTCTCCACCCTAGCACCTCTTCCATTTTAAGCCAAAATCTTCTTTTAAAGTTGTGGATGATTTTTCCCAAGAGTCACCTAAGAATCCCTCCAAAATTCATCCTCATCCAATGCATTGTTGGACATAACCGCCGATCTCGCTATTGGCGGCCTCGAGGGTGCCATCGGCGGGCCTTCTAAATTATTAAATCTGGAGTCTCAGGAATTTCTCGTCGTCGGCGCCCTAGTTCAAATCTTGACATTTTGGTTCTTTTCGCTCCAAATTCAATCCTTTTTGNTTCTAAATTATTAAATCTGGAGTCTCAGGAATTTCTCGTCGTCGGCGCCCTAGTTCAAATCTTCACATTTTGGTTCTTTTCGCTAAAAATTCACTCCTTTTTGCATCTTTGTGCTCCAATGATCCTAATTCATCATTCCTGCAACAAAACATCAAAAATACATTTCTTTAAAGTGCAATATCATCAAAAATAGTATAAAATATGTAAGAAAATCTCAACATATTTTCCTTTGGTCAAAATCCCTCAAACTTAACTATTAGTTGTCCTCAAGTAATTTTAGTACTATATAAAGGTTATGATCTATTGTAGTAAATTCTTAATTCAGAAATACTATAAGTTTGATTTAAGAAANAAAAATAGTATAAAATATGTATGAAAATCTCAATATATTTTCCTTTGGTCAAAATCCCTCAAACTTAACTTTTAGTTGTCCTCAAGTAATTTTAGTACTATATAAAGGTTATGATCTATTGTAGTAAAGTTTTAATTCAGAAATACTATAAGTTTGATTTAAGAAAATACCATAGTGAGATTTTTAGAAAAAATTCAAGTAATTAAATTAACTCTATAGCTACAAGATTATCTAGTCATCAAGTTTAAGAGTTCTAGTCTTCGATTCATTTCAAGAATGACTATATGTTGTAATATTAAGTCACTTAGAATATTCAGATGATAAGAACTTCATGAGAACACTACTAGTAAAAGAACTAATTCATAAATATAGGTTCAGGAATGTATTTAGGTTTTCCCTTTAGGTAGGTCCAGTGAAGCCAATTTTTGATTAGGCATATCCTCAAGCTTCTCCTCACTTTCATATATTTTTTTTCTTTTTCATTTGCATTGCCTTCAATCTTATATATTTTTCTTTTTTTTTCAGGGATTATTGTTAATTCTTTCTTTTTCCATTTTCAAGTGAGGATTACTATATCTGGATAGCCTTTAATGATTTTGAACATCACATTTCTTTCCCTAAATTTGAAACTCAAATCATTCCCTTACCTTATAAATACTTCATAGCTCTTACATCATTGAGCCCCAATCTTTTCTTCTCAAATGAATTTCCATATTCTTAATACTTCAAAATATAGTTTCCTTTACTTTAAATAGTTAACTATAGTCTTATTCTCTTATACTACTTATCTTTAATCTACAAAATTAATTTTCATTACAAAAATATTTCTTTAAATCTACCATAATATTTAAATATCTACAAAATATAGTCATCAGAATTAAATTCACTACATAAAATCATATTAATAATTTTTGAAAATATTTAAATTGAGAACATCTAATAGTTAATATTTTTCTTCCCTCCCCCAAACTTAAATTTTTCAATATGAAATGATACAGGTGGAAATAAAAATTCTAAATATAAATCATACCTCAGTATTTTAGGCAGTTTCATCATTATGAAATTTTTGCAATCCTTCTCATATATAAATCATACCTCAGTATTTTAGGCATTTTCATCATTCTGAAATTTTTGCGGTCCTTCTCAAAATTCTCTACTTCACCTGGTCTGTAACATTAGGAGCTTTCTACACATATAAATCATTAGAGAATTTGTTGGGTAATAAAATTTTGAAATAAGTACAAAACTAAACATTACATAAACACAATAATTCACTAACACATCCACAATACTAAAAAAAACACTTACAATTAAAATGCAAAATAAAAATCACATCACATTACAATTTAACAAATTTCAACTACCATAGTAAACATTTAAAACAATAATTAAAAATTATCCAATTACATCAATAAAAATAAAAGTACAAACAAACATTTACNAATAATTAAAAATTATCCAATTACAACAATAAAAATAAAAGTACAAACAAACATTTGTTTCTATTATAAAAAATTACAAAAATAAAAGTACAAGTAAATCAATTACATTCAGATACCAAAATCCCAAACTATGTCTTCGTCTCCTTGGTCAGCAGGTGGATTGGGCTGATACTGAGTATATCGTGGGCATAAACTATGTCTTCGTCTCCTTGATCAGCAGGTGGATTGGGCTGATACTGAGTATATCGGGGGCCCTTAGGAAAAGTAACATCAGGCTCACCTCTGTAGTGTCGGGCCTTGATTCATAGTAAGCTATCTCAAAATCTGAATGCCTCTGCATGTACTCACTATCATAATCATGTCGACGTTCTAAACCTCTAATCCTTTCATTTATTAACTCTATATTTTTTTGCTGCAAGGTCAATTCATTCATTAAATCAGTTAGGGTATGGGGAGCTAAAAGAAGGTCATAACTTATAGAGGGGACATCTCTACTAGTAGAAGGTTCTTGACTCCTACTCTAAGTTCTCCATTTTTCATGGGATTCATAAGTTTTCAAATTAGCTTTACTAATAGGTTTCATAGGGTAAATCCATTCCTCATCATCTCCAGCTTTCACTCCAGAAAGTTGGCAAAGTGCATAAATGAGGTCAGGATGTCCTATACCTCCACTTGTTTCACTCCTGTCGTGGTCAATATATTCTTAAAAATGATTCTCCCCACATTTATTTTTCTATTATTCTAAATACAGNTTCACTCCAGAAAGTTGGCAAAGTGCATAAATGAGGTCAGGATGTCCTATACCTCCACTTGTTTCACTCCTGCCGTGGTCAATATATTCTTAAAAATGATTCTCCCCACATTTATTTTTCTACTATTCTGAATACAAAAATTTAGAATAGCTCTATCTCTTGTTACATCACTTTGGTGATAAGTCGGTAACAGAGCAGAGGAAATAAAATAGTGCCACACTTTAGAGGTCGCATTCAACATGGAAGCAGAAAAATTTACCTGTTCTCGTTGCTTACTCTTCCACGTTCCTTTTCCATCAGTGAGAAAGTTGATTACATCATTCAAGGGGCCTTCCATCAAATTGAAGGTTTTATAGTGGCAGTTGTAAGAGTCTGGGACTTCATAAAAGATGTTTATGCGGGCGGCGTTAAATTCAACGGAAAATCCCCTCACTTGAACTATTCCGTCTTTAGAATAGAACACGTANTACCCGTTCTCGTTGCTTACTCTTCCACGTTCCTTTTCCATCAGTGAGAAAGTTGATTACATCATTCAAGGGTCCTTCCATCAAATTGAAGGTTTTATAGTGGCAGTTGTAAGAGTCTGGGACTTCATAAAAGGTGTTTATGCGGGCGGCATTAAATTCAACAGAAAATCCCCACACTTGAACTATTCCGTCTTTAGAATAGAACACGTTTGCATAGAATTCTTTCACAATATTTGCAGCAGTCTTATTGGTGGAGCAACAGAAGTTTTTCCATCTCCACTCGGTAATAACTCATTCAATTTCTCCTCCCGGACTCTCAAAAACTTGATCTTGCATACACTTCTTTCCTTCAAATACTGAAGTAAATCTTGATTGAGCCTTTGCATTGACGAAGCGAGACTCATCAAACTCAAGTCATCTCTTTTGACGTGGAGACATTTCAATCTAATCAAAATTATAAAAAAATTCCAAAATATACTTCAAATATGCAAATAATGGTTTCCAAGAGCGATTCTAAGAGTTCAACACTAAGTTCCATGAATTTTTATCCAATATTTTTTCACATTCTGAAAATTAAATATTTTTAGTTTGGAGTGAAGCTTTTACCTAGAGATGATCAAATCTGGTGTCTAAATACCTTGAAATCACCCCCAAATCCAAGATCTCTTAAGCCCAACGTCAAAAATTATGTTTTTCAAAGGAAGGGGATGATGAATAGTGGCGGTTGACTAGTCAAAATCGCGACTAAAGGTGTTTCTTTTGGGATCTCACCGTCAACACGGTCTTCAGCGCCGTCNATATACTTCAAATATGCAAATAATGGTTTCCAAGAGCGATTCTAAGAGTTCAACACTAAGTTCCATGAATTTCTTTCCAATATTTTTTCACATTTTGAAAATTAAATGTTTTTAGTTTGGAGTGAAGCTTTTACCTAGAGATGATCAAATCTGGTGTCTAAATGCCTTGAAATCGCCCCCAAATCCAAGATCTTTTAAGCCCAAGGTCAAAAATTATGTTTTTCAAAGGAAGGAGATGGTGAATAGTGGCGGTTGACTAGTCAAAATCAGGACTAAAGGTGTTTCTTTTGGGATCTCACTATCAACACGGTCTTCGGCGCCGTCGGCGCGCTCTATTGAAATTATTTTCGAAGTCTCGGGAAAAGTCCGCCGTTAGTGGGCTCTATTGATTTGGTCAATTTCCAAATTTTTAAAATTTTGATCAATTTCAAGCCTCAATGACATCCGTTAAATCATTATAGACATAATTTTAAGTGATTAAATGATGTAATTATCACAAATAAACTTTCACAACACAAAACATCACAATTATATATAAATTCCAATGGTTACAATATACGTTACACAACACACCTAAGTTTGGTATTTTCTCAACCTTAATACATCAATTCAGCGTCGTAATCTAAGCCATAACACTCAAAACATTGAAAATGAATATCCTATACTCAGTCTCAACTATAGAGAGATCTACAAGCATAATTCTAAAGCAAAACAAATGCAAAGTCCTAATCAAATTACATACATAGAAGGTAGCAATGTAAATCAACTACTCTTCCGATTCAGTGCTAGATTCTAGTCTGAGATCACCCATTGCTTACACATGAACAAAGAGGTTATAGAAGGGTCGGTATGGAAATTCTTCAGTAGAGTCCTCTTCTATAAATTTCATCCTCCTCATCAGCCGTATCAAACTATCTTCTATATGTCTAGAGTGAGAAAAATGTTCTTTCATTCTCCAGTCTAGATGATCGAAGAAATCATAGATATTATTAATTGCATTCATGATATTTTGTACTTCCTTCTCTAATTTCTTGATTCTGCGCAGGATTACTGGTTTTTTGTCCGGAACTAAAGGTTGAATAGGCAGTGAATTCTGAGACAATTGATCTACCATAATAGTCGTATCATTTTCATCTTCATAGGTTAGGAATCCCGTAGTTGGGTCCAAAGGCTTCCAAGGTAGAAGTAAATTTTCCCAATTTTCATAGGATACTTGGAACTGACTGCAAAGTAAGAAAATTGTGGAAGGGTGCCCAAGCCCATAAGTTGATCCATGAACAATCAGGCCCAAAACAGACTTCACAATTATGGATCCAATATCGATTAATAATCCCATTTGGATGCAGTAATTCAGAATAGCACTTTCTTTAGAAACTTTACCGATCTTCATTGTCGGTAACAGTTTTGAAGAAATGAAGAAGTGCTAGTGTTTTGAAACGAGATTTAGGAATGTCGCAAAAAAACTAACATACCCATTTTCTCTCATTTCCCAGTCTTCAGTTTCGTCCATTATATATTCGTAAATTTCATTCTTCTGGTTTCTTGTCAGGATGAAGTTGGAATAATGGCAGACAAGAATGTTCTCAATCATGTATAATTCATTGATTTGTGCAGGAGTAAAAGTTATCCATCTACCTCGCACATAGATGACTCCCTGGTTGATTCCATGTAAATTAGCATAAAATTCCTTCACCACAGGAACAGCCACAACGACGGTAGTGTAACATAGCACTTCCCATTTTTTTCGCACTATCATCTCTTCAATCTCCATAGAGGGGTTATTCAATCCTCGATTTATGAATGCTCGTTCCTTGATTAATCTTTTCTTTGCTAGTACCTTGTTGAAGACTTGCTGCGCTTCCACAGTAATGAAATTTCTCTNTAGATTCTAGTCTGAGATCACCCATTGCTTACACATGAACAAAGAGGTTATAGAAGGGTCGGTATGGAAATTTTGCAGTAGAGTCCTCTTCTATAAATTCCATCCTCCTCATCAGCCGTATCAAACTATCTTCTATATGTCTAGAGTGAGAAAAATGTTCTTTCATTCTCCAGTCTAGATGATCGAAGAAATCATAGATATTATTAGTTGCATTCATGACATTTTGTACTTCCTTCTCCAATTTCTTGATTCTGCGCAGGATTACTAGTTTTTTGTCCGGAACTAAAGGTTGAATAGGCAGTGAATTCTGAGACAATTGATCTACCATAATAGTCGTATCATTTTCATCTTCATAGGTTAGGAATCTCTTAGTTGGGTCCAAAGGCTTCCAAGGTAGAAGTAAATTTTCCCAATTTTCATAGGATACTTAGAACTGACTGCAAAGTAAGAAAATTGTGGAAGGGTGCCCAAGCCCATAAGTTGATCCATGAACGATCAGGCCCAAAACAGACTTCACAATTATGGATCAAATATCAATTAATAGTCCCATTTGGATGCAGTAATTCAGAATAGCACTTTCTTTAGAAACTTTACTGATCTTCATTGTTGGTAACAGTTTTGAAGAAATGAAGAAGTGCTAGTGTTTCGAAACGAGATTTAGAAATGTCGCAGAAAAACTAACATACCCATTTTCTCTCATTTCCCAGTCTTCAGTTTCGTCCATTAAATATTCGTAAATTTCATTCATCTGGTTTCTTGTCAGGATGAAGTTGGAATAATGGCAGACAAGAATGTTCTCAATCATGTATAATTCATTGATTTGTGCAGGAGT
This sequence comes from Phalaenopsis hybrid cultivar, assembly GCA_002079205.1. Classification (NCBI taxonomy): domain Eukaryota; kingdom Viridiplantae; phylum Streptophyta; class Magnoliopsida; order Asparagales; family Orchidaceae; genus Phalaenopsis; species Phalaenopsis hybrid cultivar. The sequence continues at coordinate 158,754 of JXCR01125753.1, read as the reverse complement.
AAAAGTTATCCATCTACCTCGCACATAGATGACTCTCTGGTTGATTCCATGTAAATTAGCATAAAATTCCTTCACCACAGGAACAGCCACAACGACGGTAGTGTAGCATAGCACTTCCCATTTTTTTTGCACTATCATCTCTTCAATCGCCAATGAAGGATTATTCAATCCTTGATTTATGAATCCTCGTTCCTTAATTAATCTTTTTTTTGCAAGTACCTTGTTGAAGATTCGCTGCGCTTCCATAGTAATGAAATTTCTCCGATTGAACACTCACATTCTATGGTTTTTAGGGGAATTGGATGCCATAGGAATGAACTTGGTGGAGTTTCACTTCATTTTTGGGGAAAATATGAACTTAGGAATTGAATTTGGGAGTTTAAAAGGTGTAACTCCCACCCAAAACTGCCAAAAACTGCTCATTCAAACTCCAGAAACCTCTATCCCGCCGGTCTCATCGTCGGCNAGCTCAGTTTCTTCATAAGGTACACATCTTCTCATAATAAGATCCTTTCATTGTTTATATAAATAAGACTCATCCCAAAAATATGTTTTCGCATCATGAATGAATTTTCTTTGTTGTTACAGTGTCAGCATAGGTGGCAAAATATCACTTACAATATAGTTAGCAATATCAACATACCATGGTATTTTCCACTCATTAATATTATGAAGTTGTTCATTAGGAAAACTGTTTGTAATTTCATTGTTGTGTCAGATAATTCATGATTTTCTAATCTCAATAGATGATCAGCAATTTGATTATCATGTCTCTTTCTATCGATAACCATAAGATCAAATTCTTGTTCAAAAGTATCCATCTAATTAACCTTGGTTTGACATCCTTCTTTTGCATCAGATATTTAATATTAGAGTGATCAGTGTGCACAACACATTTAGCTCCAATTAAATAAGATCTAAATTTTTCTAAAGAATACATAATGGGGTATAATTAATTTGCGAATCATTAAGATTTTTACTAGCGTCGTATATAACCTTAAAAATCTTTTCATACCTTTGTCCAAGAACAGCTCCAATAGCATAATCACTAACATCACACATCAGTTCAAATGGTTTCCCCCTGTTAGGTGAAACTATAATAGGGGATATGATTAATTTTTCCTTTAATAACTCAAAGGCATTTAAACAATTTTCAGTAAATTCAAATTTCTTGTCCTTTTCTAGAAGTTGGTATAGAGGTTTAGTAATTTTTGAAAAATTTTTAATAAAATCACAGTTCCTTTTCTAAAAGTTGGCATAGAGGTTTGGTAATTTTTGAAATATCTTTAATAAAACGCCTGTAAAATCCACATGTCCAAGAAAACTCCTAACGTCTCTTACATTAGTAGGAGGTGTTAGTTTAGATATAACTTGAATTTTTGCAGGGTCTGTCGAAGAAAACTCCTAACCTCTCTTACATTAGTAGGAGGTGTTAGTTTAGATATAACATGAATTTTTGCAGGGTCTACTTCCATACCATCTTCCAAGATTTTATGCCCTAATACAATTCCTCCTGCAACCATAAATTGACATTTCTCCCAATTGAGAACTAAATTAGTTCTTTTGCATAACTCCAAAAATTTTTAAATACAATTTAAGCATGCGTCAAATGATGTTCCAAATATAGAGAAATCATCCATAAATACTTCCAATCTACCATCAATTAACTTACTAAATGTAAACATCATATATCTCTGGAATGTTGCAGGTGCATTACATAATCCAAAAGACATTCTTTGAAAATNATCTACCATCAATTAACTTACTAAATATAGACATCATATATCTCTAGAATGTTGCAGGTGCATTACATAATCCAAAAGACATTCTTTGAAAAGCAAAAGCTCCAAAAGGACTGTTGACCTCATTTTAGAGATCTTCTTTTCCCTTCTCTAGATACCCTAGGATCTAGCCTTAAGATCTCCCTATTTTGACTCTCTTAGAGGACTAGACTGGGACTCACCCCCCTTTAGAAATTCAAGTCATTTTTTCACTCCTTGCAGTTTCATATGGACAGTTTCAGATCCTCAACATTTGATTGAGTCGATCGAAAAAAAAAACCAACATATTGAAGCTCAAATTGAGCTCCTATAGAAATTTGAAAGACATAGCTGGACCCCGTGACGCGCGTGACATTTGACTTGCCTCTGCGAGCGTCATTTTTTACTTTGGTTGTTTCTTATGCGAGGACTGGTCAATATTTTCATCGTACTCGTTAAACAACTCTGATCAGGCCAAATAATTTCATTTGGCGTGCCATGCGGAAATCAAAGTTAATTTGGCACGATCGTTAGCAAATTTGTCCAGATCATCCCAGATGACGAAACGGACCGCGTCGTTGCGTCCAGAACGTAAATTTTAGCTAGGAACGACACCCATTTTTGTTAGGACGCCGTGCTTGCACAAAATTTGATATTTTTCAAATAAAAATATATAATAATTTTATTTAAAAAAAAAGAATTTTAAAACTCTAAATATTAAACCTAATTTTTTTTTCTTTTCTTTTTTTCTTTCTCACCNGACGAAACGGACCGCGTCGTTGCGTCCAGAACGTAAATTTTAGCTAGGAACGACACCCATTTTTGTTAGGACATCGTGCTTGCACAAAATTTGATATTTTTCAAATAAAAATATATAATAATTTTATTTTAAAAAAAAAGAATTTTAAAACTCTAAATATTAAACCTAATTTCTTTTTCTTTTCTTTTTTTCTTTCTCACATGTTCCTCCCTTCCTTCTCTGGAAATCCCTCTTGCCCTAACCAGACATCTTCTTCCTCCTCTTTTCTCTTCCGGTTCTCCGACCACCTCTTCCCTCGCCGTTCTTAACCAACTTATGTCGTTGGTCGCTTCGCCGGTAATATTCTTTTCAATGAATTTTCCCGCCTAAATGCGTAAGCCCCATTGGTGAACTCTTCTCCTTCCCTCGACTATAAATACCCCTTTCGGAGAAGGATCTAGAGAGGTTCTTTTTTTTGTTTGACTGATTAGGGGATTTCTCTTGTTGGAGACTTGCTTTATACTTTCTAGGAGTCATTTGAGGGAAGTTTTTGGGTTCGATTTTTTTGATTCCTATACTGAAGAAGGATTCTGGCTGATTGGCTATTCCTTTTGGATTTGGCTTCTTCCATTCTTGGGATTTGAGGATTACTTTTGCTTACTGCTTGTAAGCTCTTTTGAAAACTTCTGGAAACATTCANTTTTTTTGATTCCTATACTGAAGAAGGATTCTGGCTGATTGGCTATTCCTTTTGGATTTGGCTTCTTCCATTTTTGGGATTTGAGGATTACTTTTGCTTACTGCTTGTAAGTTCTTTTGAAAACTTCTGGAAACATTCGGAAGTAAGTTCTCCTTCTTTGCTTTGACTGTTTCAAGGAAATCTTGACTTTAAAAAGGCATTTACATGAGAATTTATATTCATGAAATGGATTCATGCTATAATATCAGGAAGAAGATAAGATTTTTAACATTTTTTTAGAATGATAGTTGGTTTCTTGGAGAGATTACTTGCTATTTTCTTGTAGAACTTGAAGTCTTCTATCCTATACGAGTTCTCGGTTTTATTTATATATTTTTGAAATTCCCTTCATAGTTGGGCATCTGTTTGCATGGCAATAGGCTTAGCTTGCTTTGTGAGTTCTGGCTCAAACTATTAAGCATTGGGAGTATTTTTTTTTCTTTCTTTCNAAGGAAATCTTGACTTTAAAAAGGCATTTACATGAGAATTTATATTCATGAAATGGATTCATGCTATAATATAAGGAAGAAGATAAGATTTTTAACAATTTTTTAGAATGATAGTTGGTTTCTTGGAGAGATTACTTGCTATTTTTCTTGTAGAACTTGAAGTCTTCTATCCTATACGAGTTCTCGATTTTATTTATATATTTTTGAAATTCCCTTCATAGTTGGGTTGAATCATCTGTTTGCATGGCAATAGGCTTAGCTTGCTTTGTGAGTTCTGGCTCAAACTATTAAGCTTTGGGAGTATTATTTTTTTTCTTTCTTTATGCCTTCCTTTTCTTGCTCTCTATTTTTTTTCATGGATTGTTATTTACTTAAGCAACTAGAATTTGGATTTGATGCTATGGATCATTGAATAATCTGCTGAAGGTATTTTTATTAATTAAAAATACATTTGAGACTCGATTTTGATGCTTTTTGCTTAAGTAAATAATCATCAGTTAGGTCCGAAGATGAAAATGAAAATTAAAAGACTAGGGTATTACTGGCCCGCGATGATGACTGGCTGTATGAAAATCACCAAAAGTTGTCACTAATTCCAAGTACATTGAGTGGTCTTACATCACCCCCCAAAGTTATTACTCCCGACAGTTGTGCCATGGCCATTTGAATGTTGGGGCACAGATGTAGTGGGTCCTATAGACCCTCCATGTTCAAAGGGACATTGGTTCATCTAGCCACTACCGATTACTTCTCAAAATGGGCAGAAGCGATACCATTGAGTNGAAGGTATTTTTATTAATTAAAAATACATTTGAGACTCGATTTTGATGCTTTTTGCTTAAGTAAATAATCATTAGTTAGGTCCAAAGATGAAAATGAAAATTAAAAGACTAGGGTATTAATGGCCCGCGATGATGACTGACTGTATGAAAATCACCAAAAGTTGTCACTAATTCCAAGTACATGGAGTGGTCTTACATCACCCCCCAAAGTTATTACTCCCGACAGTTGTGTCATGGCCATTTGAATGTTGGGGCACAGATGTGGTGGGTCCTATAGACCCTCCATGTTCAAAGGGACATTGGTTCATCCTAGCCACTACCGATTACTTCTCAAAATGGGCAGAAGCGATACCATTGAGAGAAGTAAAAACTCAACATGTCTTACAGTTCTTCAAGAACCAAATTGTCTGCCGTTTCGGAATACTACAGAGAATTATCTCAGATAACTGGTCTGCATTCAAAAGCAAAAAGATCAATAATATTGTCAGAAGTCACGGAATTGGTTGGCGTTATTCTAAAATTTATTATCCAAGAGCTAATGGATTGGCCGAAGCTTTTTATAAGACTCTCGTCTAAATTCTAAAAAAGACCTTGGACGGGAACAAAAGGAATTGGCATGAGCAGTTATTAGAAGCTTTATGGGTTTATAGAATTACGTTCAGAACCCCAACCCAATCTACACCTTACGCTCTCGTGTATGGGTCTGAGGCTATGTTACCTTTAGAAGTTCAACTTCCTTCTCTCATAGTTGTCGTTGCCAACAAAATCACGGTTGAAGAAAATGTCAAATTACGACTGGAATAATTAGAAAGTTTGGAAGGAAAACAATTGGTAGCACAACAAAATTTTGAATTGTATCAAGCCAAGATGATTCAAGCACATGACAAATTGGTCCGCCCCAGGACTTTTAAAGTTGGTGATTTGATTCTTGTCCTTAGAAGACCTATCCTTGCACATCGCAAGATAGGAGGTAAATTTGAACCAACATGGGAAGGACCGTTTGTGCTTGAAAGGGTTTACTCTGGAGGAGCCTACCAATTGATAAATTGCCAAGGAGAACGACCTATGCTTCATATTAATGGACGATATCTGAAGAAATATTATGCATCATGATGTTTCAAAAGAGCAAACTTTAGAAATAAAGTCTTGTTCTTAGAAGCACCGGGGTTTAATTACAACTGGGTCTAAACATAAATTTGTAATAAAAAGTATTTGAATAATAAAAAAAAAACTAATTTTGCAATATATTCCATATATATAATTTGATATACGTTTTTTTTTTATTTTATTGTTTTGTTTCTCTCCTTTCTCCTTTCATGTTAGTTCGATCTTTAAAATAATAATAATAAACCTAATAAGTGTATACATGTATGTATATATATACACAAATATAAATTAAGATATATACATAAGAAATAAATTTTGTAACATACATGTATATAAATATATATGTTTATATAAATCATTAAAATATAATAAATTTTCATATTGTTCTTTCTTAAAAGCCCGGTCTGACATACTGATTATTTTCCTGTTTAATGCAGGAGAATGTCAGGAGGAAGACTGATCTTCACATTCAAGGATGACATTGGTTTTGCTCTTGATAAGGCAAGAGTTGAAAAAGGAGCGGTGGTTGAATTTGATTTCAACTTCGATCAAATTGAGCTAGATTACGAAAGCTCAGCTTTAACCGTGGTAAACAAAGATGAGTTTTGCAAGCAAAAGGCTGTACTGAAATTTAGAAATAAAAATCAATTCGTTGCTAAGAAGAAAAGGAAATTAGAAAAAATCGATGAGGCAGAATCAAGCAATGCTGCAATTAGTCAGATGAATTCAATGATAATGACCTCTAAGGGCAAGCTTGTTAGTGCTACTCCTACCGACGATCAGCCGGAAGGTAAGGCAAGACTTACTCGTACGCAGAAGAAGAATCAAAACCGTTGTATTCACAAGATGCTGGAACAATTAAAAGAACAAGGGAAGGATAAAGATACTATCGCTCAGATGGCAATCAAATTAAAAGGGAAAATCCCAGATCAGCCAGTTGAAGTGCCATCTCAACCCATGAAAACTGGAAGAGAGGTGACTTTCAAGGAAAGAGAGATTAAAGAAGGAAACATGAAAGTTGAACCTTATGTTCCCCAGTTCATGAGCAGGTCACGTCATTTGGAGATCATTCCAGAGCATGAATTGGAGAAATATGACAAGGTGAGAAAACAAAATTTTAAGCATTTTCAAAGGTTTCAGGGCAAGTATGTTAATATACTGAAAGGGTTGGAACTGCACACCAATGTGTTCACTAGCAGTGAACAAGACAACATTGTAGAACGTGTTCTTTTGGAGCAAGAAATGGGACGTGCTGGTCGGCTAAGAAGAAGGACATATTCTGAGCCAAGAAAGTGGAAACGAGGTAAAGGAAGGGTTACGATCTAATACGGTTCTCGCTACAATTTTGCCTAAGATAAAGAAGGAAATCCTCCTGGGATAATTTGTCACGATGAGGTTGACCCGTTACCGTCATTTTTCAAGAGGATAATTAAACGATTGGTGACCTGGCGTATAATTCCAACAGATTGTATCCCAAATAGCTGTATAGTTAATATATACAAAGCTGGTTACTGTATCCATCCTCACATCGATCATCATGATTTTGTAAGGCTATTTTGCACCGTATCATTCATAAATAAATGCAACATCATGTTTGGGACAAAAATTTAGATCGTTGGCAACGGAGAATTTTGGGGATCCGTAGAGATTCCTTTGCCTGTGGGCTCTGAAAAAACATTGTATTCGATTTTAGATGATATTCATGATATGACAGTCTGAAGATTTGGGCAATTGATTGAGAAAATAAATAAATTTGATCTGCCGTAATTCTGAGAAAGGCTAGCAAGCAAAGAACGATATATATAAATAAATTTATAAATAAATAATCATAAAAATGTATATGTATATGTATGTATATATATATATATATTTATAAATAATAATCTTCATGAAAATTCAAAGGAAAATTTTGTTTGATTATTCCCTCACGTCATAAATTCATTGTTTATGTATCCCCTCGGGTTTAATTTCTTCTCTCACAATTTTGTAAAGCGTCACATGTTTCCACATTCTTCCTACATTTACGATATTTTTGGGTCAGTACCTAAATTCTGATTCCTTTTCTTCGAAATCGGTACCTAAATTTCGATTCTCTTTTCGAGGTTGATACCCAAATTTCAACTCTCATTTCGGGGTCAGTACCTAAATTCTGATTCCCTTTCTCCCAGATCGGTAACTACTTTCCGATTCTCTTTTCGAGGTTGATACTCAAATTTCAACTCTCGTTTTGGGGTCAGTACCTAAATTCTGATTCCCTTTCTCCGAGATCGGTATCTAAATTTCGATTCTCTTTTCGAGGTTGATATCCAAATTTCAACTCTCGTTTCGGGGTCAGTACCTAAATTCTGATTCTNCTACATTTTGATTCTCTTTTCGAGGTTGATACCCAAATTTCAACTCTCATTTCGGGCTCAGTACCTAAATTCCGATTCCCTCTCCCCGAGGTCGGTACCTAAATTTTGATTCTATTTTCGAGGTTGATACCCAAATTTCAACTCTCATTTCGGGGTCAGTACCTAAATTTTGATTCCCTCTCTCCGAGGTCGATATCTAAACTCCNCCCTCCACTCTTATAATTTCTCAAAGAAATCCTCACAATTGTTACACACTAATGGAACCTCTCTAACCTCTAAGGCCTATAGACTCTCACTACCTCCTCTAGACTCTCTCAATTTTTGANAACATCCAGGACCTCTAGACTCTCCAATTTTCGGCCCAAAATATTCTTTTAAAGTTGTAGATGAGCTTTCCTAAGAGTTACCTGAGCATCCCTTCAAAATTTGACCTTATCCAAAGCTTGAGTAGGCATAACCGTCGATCTCGCCGTCGGCGGCCTCGAGGGTGCCTTCGGCGGGCTTTTGAAGAATTTTATCCTGTAGTCTCGGGAAAAACTCACCGTCGGCGGGGTCGAGGGCGTTGCCGGCGGCCTAGTTCAAATCTTCACATTTTGGTCCTTTTCGCACCAAATTTGCTCTTTTTGTATCTTTTTGCTTCAATGACCTTAATTTGTCATTCCTGCAACAAAACATCAAAAATACCTTTCTTTAAAGTGCAATATCATTAAAAATTGTATAAAATAGGTATGAAAATCTCAACATATTTTCCTTTCGTCATCAGCCCGATGTAACCAGTGCTTATTTTGGTTGACCCAACATCAAAAAATCATTTAATTTAAGTTGGTCACCGAAAAAATAGGATTTCATCCTGTGACCATTCACTTTGAATATTTTTTTAGTTTTAGGATCTTTGATATCCACAACTCCATAGGGATAAATTTTCATCATAACAAATGGGCTCATCCTCCTGGACTTAAGTTTGCCTAGAAATAATCTTAACCTTGCATTGTAAATTAAAACCTATTGCCCTAACTGAAAATTTTTAGTAAGAATCCTCCGATCATACCACATCTTCATCTTTTCTTTGTAAATCTTTGTACTTTCATAAGATTCATTCCTTATCTCTTCAAGCTCATTTAATTACAATGTCCTTTTTTCACCAACATCTTTTAAATTGTAATTAAATTCTTTAATATCCCAATATGCTTTATGCTCAAGTGCAACTGGTAAGTGACAAGCTTTCCCAAATATTAGCCTGTATGGGGACATTCCTATAAGAGTTCTATATGCAGTTCTATAAGCCCACAAAAGCATAATCAAGTTTGACTGTTTAATCCATTTTGGTTGGATTCATAGATTTTTCAAATATTCTTTTAATTTCACGCTTGGATAATTCAGCCAAACCACTTGTCTGAAGATGATAAGCATAAGCAATTATATGATTTATATGATATTTCCTTAATAATTTCTCTATTATTGCATTTTTTAAATGACTTCCCCCATCAGTTATAATTACTCTCGTCATCTTAAATCTTCAAAATATGTTCATTCTTAAAAACTTTACAATACTTTGAGCATCACATCAGAGTAAAGCAACAACTTCTATCCATTTGGATACATAATCTACTGCTAAGAGTATATATAAATTTCTGAAAGATGGTATAAATGGTCCCATGAAATCTAATCCCCAAACATCAAATATTTCAAATTCTAACACATAATTGAGGGGCATCTTATTCCTCCTAGAAATATTGCCTACTCGTTGACATCGATCACAAGTTTTAATATAAGAGTTAACATCTCTAAAGATTGTATGCCAATAAAATCCAGATTTTAAAATTTTATATGATGTTTTATCAACACAAAAATGTCCCCCAAAATCAAAATTATGACATTTTTGGATTAATTCATAAGTTTCTTCTAAAGGCGCACATCTTCGAATAATTAGATCCTTTCCTTGTTTATATAAAAATAGGTCATCCCAAAAACAAGTCTTAGCTTCAAATAAAAACTTCTTCTTTTATTGGTATGTCACTAATAATGAAGTTCACAATATCGGCATACCATGGAACACGTCACTCATTAACAGTGAATAATTCTTCATCTAGAAAATATTCATTAATCTCTTTTTCAAAACTGAGTAATTTTTCTAATTCAAGTCTGGACAATTGATCAGCAATTTGATTCTTAGCTCCCTTCCAATCTACTATTTCAAAGTCAAATTCTTGCAAAAGAAGAACCCATCTTATCAATCTTGGTTTTGTATCCTTCTTTTTCATTAAATAATTAATAGCATAATGAACTGTATGCACAATACATTTAGTTCTAATTAAGTATGGCCTAAATTTATCAAAAGCATATACTACAGCTAATAACTCTTTCTGAGTTGTGGTATAATTAATTTGAGCTTCATTAAGAGTTCTACTAGCATAGTAGATAACTTTGAAAGTCTTATCATGCTTTTGTCCTAAAGCAACTCTAATAGCATAATCACTAGCATCACACATCAATTCAAAAGGTTTTTCCCAATCTGGTAAAATAATAATTGGTGCAGTGACTAATTTTTCCTTTAATAATTCAAAAGCTTTTAGGCACTCTTTATCAAAATTTAAAATTACATCTTTTTCAAGTAAATGACATAGAAGCTAAGCAATTTTTGAAAAGTCTTTAATATACCTCCTGTAGAATCCAACATGTCTTAAAAAACTTATAATTTCCTTCACATTTGTTGGGTGAGGTAAATTAGCAATTACTTGAATTTTTGCAGGGTCTACTTCCATACCATTTTTTGAAATTTAATGTCCCAAAACTATTCATCCTGCTACCATAAATTGGTGTATTTCTTAGTTAAGGACTAAATTTATTTCTTCACAGTGCTTAATTACTTTTGATAAATGTTCTAAACATGATTCAAATGAAGTTCCAAACACTGAAAAATTATCCATAAGAACTTCAATCCCTTTTTTAATTAAATAAAAAATTGTCATCATACATCTCTAAAATACAGCAGGTGCATTACATAAACCAAAGGGCATCCTTCTAAAAGAAAATGTACCATAAGGACTGGTAAAAGTTGTTTTCTCTTAATCCTCAGAAGCTATTTGTATTTGGTGATAACCAGTATATTCATCTAGAAAACAAAAATATTTATGCCCCAATTAGTCTATCCAGCATTTGATCTAGAAAGGGAAGTGAAAAATGATCTTTCCTAGTGGCAAAAAATTAATTTTCTATAATCAATACATATTCATCATCTATGACTTGTCTTATTTGTATTAACTCATCATGTTCATTCAAAGTCATAATCACTCCTCCTTTCTTAGGAACGCAGTGATATGGACTAACCTATGCACTATCTGAAATAGGGTAGATAATTCTAGTATCTAACCACTTTAGAATTTCTTTCTAAATAATTTCTTTCATAATAGGGTTCAATATCCTTTGAGGATCAGCCATGGGTTTGCAGTTCTCTTCCATATGAATTTTATGCATACAAATTGAAGGGTTGATTCCTTTTATATCAGCAATTGTCCATTTAAAGGCTTTCTTACAACTCTTTAAAGTTTTCAACAAACTCTCTTCTTCTTCTATAGTTAATTTTGAGGAAATTAAAATAGGTAATGTCGAGGAATCACCTAAAAATGCATACTTGAAATGTTCAAGAAGTAACTTCAACTCAAGCTCAGGAGGTTTTTCAATTGATGGACAAAAAGATGTATATTTTTCTGTCGTGTCCAAAACTTCAAAACTTTCTTGAACATAACTTGAATCTTCCTTATATAAATATTCATATTGATCTAATTCATCTTCTTGCTCGTGTTCCAATTCTTTAACTTCAAATTTCTCTTCATAAGCTGTTTTGAAATGGAATTCACTTAAATATCTTATCAAATCCAATCTATATTATTCATCATCTTTACCTTTTTCAGGGTATTTCATTGATTTAAAAATATTAAATGTAATTGCTTGATCATTGACGCACATAGTTAATTCTCCTTTCTGCACATCTATCGTTTCTCTTCCTATGGCTAAGAACGGCCTCCCCAAGGTGATGGGTATCTCCTTATCTTCCTTCATATCTAGCATAACGAAATCAATAGGAAAGATAAATTGATCAACTTTCACTAGGACATCTTCTATAACTCCCTTAGGATATATTATTGAACAATAAGCTAACTGCAGAGTTACAGTAGTAGGGATTATTTCTCCTAATCCCAATCTCTTAAATATTGATAATGGCATAAGGTTGATGCTTGCTCTTAAATCACATATAGCATAAAATTTGTCTCCTACTGCATCAGGAATTGTAAAGCTACCGGATCTTTAAGCTTTTCAGGAAGTTTTTTTCTGAATTATAGCACTGCACTCCTCACTAAGTGCAACTATCTCATCATTTCAAACTTCATTTTTCTGTTAAGAATTTCCTTCATAAACTTTACATAGCTTGGCATTTATTCTAGAGCTTCAACAAATGGAATATTAATTGTATGCTTCTTAAAAATTTTTCATAAATTTTGAAAATTGCTTATCCAACTTTTATTATCAAAGCCTATGAGGAAATGGAGATGGCGGTTTTTCTAAATCAACTTTAAGTGGAGAAATATGTCTCTCTAAGCCTTTCAGAGCGTCCTCTTTTGGTTCTTCAATCTCTTCTCTCTACTTCAGTCACCTTTTGAACTCTACCTTCCAATTCACTTCCTCTTCTGAGTTGAATGGCTTTTACTTGTTCTTTATTCTGGTCTTTCAAATTTACTTCTGTATTACTAAGAAGTGTTCCTTGGGATCTGTTACTTAATGAATTTGTTATTTGTCCCAATTTATTCTTAATATTTCTAATTATAGCTCCTTGACTTTGTAATTCATTTTCCATTTGTAATATCACTTCTTCTATAGACAACTTCTTCTCCTTAAATTGTGAATTACTGTTGAAATATGAAGGATAAGTAGGTCCATAATTATTATTTCCTTTGTTGTTCCAGTTTCCAAATGGGTTTACTTGGTTGTTCACCATTGCTGATTATTACCACCCAAAGTATTATTCCAGTTAAAGTTAGCATGATTCTTCCAACCTGAGTTATAATAGTTTGAATATGGGTTATTCTGCTTATTATATATGACATTCAAAGTCTCTAATAATGCTTGAGAATCTACCATTTAGCCTAATGAATCCTTTTTAATCACAAAAATTGGTTGAGAAAAATTCATTCCAAATTAGTATAATATCCTTGAAATTGCAGCAACTTGATTTGCTAACATGGCTAAAGCACCAATTTCATTAATATTGGCTACTTTCTTAAGATTTACTCTTTCAGAAGGCTATTGAAAATTATTGGTAGTTATTTCTTCACTTAAAGNTACTCATTCATTTTTCTCATAAAAAGATTACATAACATAAAAATAAATAAAAATACAAACATAAGTACATCATTCTCATTCTAAATATCAAAATCCCAAACTATTTCATAGTCGTTGACCTCACTTTTGGTTGAGGTTCAGTTTTTCCTCTTTAGTAGCCTAAGGTCTAGCCATATGACTTGACCTCACTTTTGGTTGAGGTTCAGTTTTTCCTCTTTAGTAGCCTAAGGTCTAGCCATAGTGACCTCATTTTTGGTTGAGGTTTAGTTTTTCCTCTTTAGTAGCCTAAGGTCTAGCCATAGGACCTCATTTTTGGTTGAGGTTTAGTTTTTCCTCTTTAGTAGCCTAAGGTCTAGCCATAGGACTTTTCCTGTTGACTATTCCAAGAAAAATAGACTTGGAATCCTCACCATTAGAAATTCTACCCTCTTCTTTACTCAACCTGGAGTTCCACATATTGCTCCCAACCTCTATGTACTTAGTAGTTGGGGTCACTGTGGGGGAAACTCAGGATGAGTCACCCCTAGGATTGCTGGACCTTAGGGTTGACCTTAGGTGTTGGTATAGCTAAGGCATTCACTACACTCATCTACACTCACAATCACTCACAACCCTAAACTCAAATTTCCATAAACCGTAGCCCTAGGGCTATGGTTTAGCTAAGACCACTATGTAGAGGACCCAAAATGGGGTTTCCTTAATTTCTAGCCTAGAACCCTTGATCTTTTGGGATACTCATGTAGATGGTCCCCTAAACCTACTTGCCCTAGGGCTATGGTTTAGCTAAGACCACTATGTAGAGGACCCAAAATGGGTTTTCCATTGTTCCATGGGCATTGGTAATGATTGGTACCTCAACTCTACCAAAATACCCATCTTGGCCTTTTACCCCTAAAACACTTATCAAAATACCCCTCTTGGGCTCAAAATTCCAAAAATTCGAAAAATTCCCAGAAAATCCCAATAAATCCCAAATATTTCCAATTTCATTTCTCTCAACTGCCACATAACCCAATTTGGCCAATTTGACCATCTTTCACTAAAATCCCCAAATTTGCCTTTAAAGACCCAAATTTCCCCAAATCCAACTCAAATGTCCATCAATTTGATCTCAATTGACCCAAATTCCAATCCTAAACTCAAATTCACTTTTGATATGACCAAAATAAACCAAATCTAAGCTCAATTTGTCCATGATTTGAGCCCAATTTTGATTTGGGCCAAAACCCCAAATTTGACCTTATGACTTAATCTCACCAAATTGAACTNGATGGTTGGTACCTCAACTCTACCAAAATACCCATCTTGGCCTTTTACTCCTAAAACACCCCCAAATTACCAGCATACCCCTCCATAGCTCAAAATCCCAAAAAATCCAAAAATTCCCAAAAAATTCCAATAAATTCTAAATATTCCCAAGTTTATTTCTCTCAACTACAACATGAACTAATTTAGCAAATTTGACCATCTTTAATAAAATCCCCAAATTGCCCTTTAAAGACTCAAATTTCCCCAAATCCAACTCAAATGTCCATCAGTTTGATCTTAATTAAGCACAATTCCAATCATAAACTCAAATTCACTTTTTATATTACCAAATTAAAACAAATTAAAGCTCAATTGGTCCATGATTTGAACCCAATTTTGATTTGGGTCAAAACCCCAATTTTGACCATATGACCTAATCTCACCAAATTGAACCCATAGCCTCGTCAATTGGCCTCAATTAATGTTGAAACATCATTATAACATTCCTATACATAAAAATAAACGATCAATTGGCCTTGGTGATGTCTCAAATCCATTTGATTTTGGCCTAAATCAAAAATTCCTAAATTTAGCCCCAAATTTGCTAAGTCCCCAAATTTCACCTAATTGATTGCCTTAACCTCCAAATTGGCTTCCAATTCATATTTTAAACTCCTCATAAGGTCCCTATTGACCATTTATAACAACTAATTTGGACTTAGCCCAAGGCTAACCCAACCTAGATCCCTACCTATTGACTATTTATTTGATTTCCTTAACCCCCAAATTGGCATCCAATTCATGTTGAAAACTCTTCATGAGGTCCCTATTGACCATTAAAAAGTCCCTAAATTTCACCCAATTGATTGCCTTAACCTACAAATTGGCATCCAATTCATGTTGAAAACTCTTCATGAGGTCCCTATTGACAATTTACAACAATAATTTTGGAACTTAGCCCAAGGCTAACCCAAGCTAGACCCAAACCTAGCTCAACATGACCAAATTGATTAAAGTTCAAAATTCCCTCAAATTGACCCTCAGCTAGACCCAAGCCTAGCCCAACATAACCAAATTGATTAAAATTCAAAATTCCCTCAAATTGACCCTTTTTGAACTCAAAACCACTTCCATCCTTCACCAAAGTTATTCCTTATGATCATATACACCAAATTAAATAATTATTTGGGCCAATTGACATAGTTAACCTAGGCCAAACCTAAGTTTTGGTCATTTGCACCCACTTGGACCTATGCACCAAATGTGACCTAACCACCCTAAATCCACCAAATTAACTCAACCACAGCCATTAGTTGGACTTAGTGACTAGTCCAAACATCATGAAATCACCTAAATCAAACCATGGACCAAAGATCCCCCAAATTAAGGGATCTTATTTCCAAAAATGCACATGCTTAAGACATCTTTGACAAATCAAAGCACATTTGCATTAAATTGCGGTGATGGATTCCTCTGGGTTCCCTGAGCTCCTAGCCACCTCCCCCTGGCCGGTCGGCTAGCCTAGTGGCCGGAAAAGCCCAAAACTGAGAGCCATTCCCATGGCACCTCACTCATATCAAACCTAGAGGCCAGCTCATCCAAATCAAACTATGGAGCTCCTCTGCCCTCCACCTAAGCACCACAATGCACCCAAGCTTATGCCCTGAGAGCCACCCTATGGCCATTTTTATAAGAACTCACCTCCCACGACCATGAGAGGTGTGCTGAAATTTCCTTAGAGAGGTTTCTCCAAACTTTACACAGAGCTTCCCTAAGATCCCCTCAGTGCATTCCAACCATTTTTCCTCACCCATTCCCATAGCCGGAGCCCAATTTTGAGCTCCAAACCCTGCCAGAAACCAGGACAGAGCCCAATACACCACCACACTCCACCAAACTTCAATTATTTGTGCCCACACCTTCACAAGAGTGAAAGAAGCCAAAGCCCCATCAAATCCCTCTTCCACAGAGCCTCTACCATAGCTCTAGACCAACACCCAAATTCGGTTGTGATCGAATTCATACCTAGGCCTTACACCAAGACCAGAGACTTAATCCCTAGCCTCCTTGGACCCCAACGAACGTGCCGAGCACCTCTGATCGAAGCCTCCCTTCTCAGAGCAAAGGTATAAAACTCCTCCTCCTCCCGAGCTTATTTTGATTCTCCATTTACTTAA
>JXCR01125753.1:115312-136132 GCA_002079205.1 Phalaenopsis hybrid cultivar | reverse complement strand
CACACACACACACACACACACACACACACACACACACACACACACACACACACACACACACACACACACACACACACACACACACACACACACACACACACTGAGTTTTTTAAGCATTTAAATGCTTTAAATGAAATAAACACACATATAATAATTAATATTAGTCAAGCTATTTAACTAACTATATTAATAATATTTTTATTATTGTGTTAAATGATTATAGATTATAGTAACTTCATTAAACACAAGGAATAGGCTTACCATATTAAGTTATAGAATTCTTAATCTAAGAAAATTAAAACTCCGATCTTCATAATTTTAGTAATCTAGTGAAAAACCATTTGTATAAATGAGAACTTATTTATAAAAAAACTAAACCCCAATTGAGAATGACATGTTTTCTATTCTTATTATGTCTCAAAATCATTTAAAATTATAAAAGAATGATAGAAGTTTAGTCATAAATGATAATGGGTGAGATTTGTTGTATGGTTAGAGTACTTTAGTTTGATATATAAAAAATTTAGTATATATAAACCTATTATTTGATAATCAATACTAAAAATATAAAATAATAAATATTAGTGAAACTCTTGTGTTAATTAATGCAGACTTTATTATATGAATTCTTACAATAAAAACCTTATAAAAATAATTGAGGTTGGATGGGACCATGTATCTCACTTGCATGATTAAGGGATTCAATAATGCAAAGTGGACTTGATGTAAGGTAAATGTATAAGCGCATTAATACAAATGAGTAACTTTTTGTCTTTTTTCTCCTTTTCACGTAGCTTGACTTCCAAGTTATTTATATTACTAGAGCAACTTAAGAAAAAATTAGTGCAACATACAAATAAATACTTTAAGCTTTTCATCACACTGTATCTCACATAAAATAAAATCTTATTTGTTTTCTGTTAATCCGCTATGCTCTATTTTTAGTGAAATAAATACTAATATATCAAAATAAAATTATCTTTCTCTTAATTCTTAGTGTTGTCAATTCATGTCTTTATTGAGATTTAATGGTTGGATGATATAAATTATTTGTGATGTTATCATTTGAATTAAGGATTAGATTATTACAAAATGAGGGTTGACAATTCATTTAATTCAATTAAGGTTGGAAAAGAAGAAGATAAATAATAGTATAAAATAAAAGAAGAGTTAGGCTCAAATTTGTTATTATCCTAAGTTTTTAATACTGGTGAAAGAATTCTTTTGTATAAAACTATATGGTATCAATAGATTTCATTTAAGATGACTTATTTCAATGTGTAGAGATACCTACTATTACTCTTTTAAGAATCACAATCATTTTAATTGTAGGTACAAATTTGTGAATTCCTCTTCATTTGATAAAAGTGGAACAAGAGCTTACAAATCTTTTCCTGAATTTTGGATATCTTTTACTTTCAATTATGCTCAACCAATGGTAGGGATATTCCCGCCATTGTCAAAGATAAAGACAATACAATCACACATATCATTTGATTGTTAACAAAATGTTTAGACCATTGGGCCCCACATATTCTTTATTAACTCATATCATTTATCCTATTTAGTACTACAATTATTGATCTTTANAGTAACTTTTTGTCTTTTTTCTCCTTTTCACGTAGCTTGACTTCCAAGTTATTTATATTACTAGAGCAACTTTTACTTTGCCTATTTAGTACTACATTTATTGATCTTTGTTAAGATTGGGTTGAGCAACCGAGCTGATAAAATGAGATCATTACTTTAAAGTATCCCTTAATTTTCTCTCTCTGATTTCCAAATAGAGTTCCATCAAACAAAACAATGATCAAGCAATCATGAGATNTTAAGATTGGGTTGAGCAACCGAGCTGATAAAATGAGATCATTACTTTAAAGTATCCCTTAATTTTCTCTCTATGATTTCCAAATAGAGTTCCATCAAACAAAACAATGATCAAGCAATCATGAGATTTTTTAGTTGAGGCATTGAGTGGCTCCTCTTTAGCCTATGTAATTATTCAAGGAGACAAATTCTTTAGCTTTGGAAAGAACTAAGCTTTGTTATACTAAGCTGTCCTTATCCCCTATCGGTATTTGTTCTACAATCACTCAAATGTAAATAGATCAACTTGATCACTCAATCACAAAGTAACTAATTAGTGAAATAAAAATACATGAATAGCTTTTTATTTTATTTTATTTTATTTATTTTTTTGTGCAGTGAAGTTTGAGATTGTAGGAAGCCGACGCCTAATTAAAAATGAAGAGTGAGCCAAGTCCAAGGGACTCNTATAAATCAAATTGGGGGCTTTAGCCTGTCACTCTAAAGTCCTCTAATTCTACACCCTTAAAAAGTCTATTTTCCTATTTATTTGCACTCAATCCCATGAACTACATTATAATTCATAAAATCAATATGTGATTCTAACCATTTATTGACTGAGACAATATCACCTTAGATCTTACATGTTCTTATAACAGGTATTAACATGTTAATTGGCCAATTCAATAAGTAAATGAAGTGCAAGGTTTCAAATCATCACAACTTCTTCCAACATTGAAGTCTAATACTTTACACAACTTCCTTTAAACACTTAATCACTTATCATTTTAAGGAAAAAGAAAAAAAACTACTCAGAATCCATGGAGAAAACATAACCACAGATGAGTTTATAAGTAGAAATCATGCATACAAACAAGAAATCTAGATTAAAGTCAAGTGTAGTCACAAAGATAAACACTTATCTCAAACTCTCCACTAAATGTCTTGAAGTTCCTTTGAATTCTATTCCTTCACTCACAATACAAACTAACACTTAAAATAAAAAGAAAGTGGTTGGCGGCGGTTACTTGGATGGATGATGGCTGTAAAATATGATGGGTGGTTGGTCTCTTGTCTTAATGATCCAAGTTTTCTTTAATAAAATCCAAAAGGTGCCTTGGTNGTGTAGTCACAAAGATAAACACTTATCTCAAACTCTCCACTAAATGTCTTGAAGTTCCTTTGAATTCTATTCATTCACTCACAATACAAACTAACAATCAAAATAAAAAGAAAGTGGTTGCCGGCGGTTACTTGGATGGATGATGGCTGTAAAATATGATGGGTGGTTGGTCTCTTGTCTTGATGATCCAAGTTTTCTTTAATAAAATCCAAAAGGTGCCTTGGCGTCCCTTTAAAATGTGTCTCCATTCAATGAATCTTCTAGAAGTTGCCTCTTCAAAAGCCAATTGAATGAATTTTCATGTCCATAAGATATTTCCCACATTTTTACCAAGGGTTGCTTCAAACACCTCTTCAAAAATTTGTATAAATTCAATGAATCATCAAATAACTGCTTTTGGCGCTTAAGCGCGAGGTGTATCTGGCACTTAGGCGCGAGCCTCTAGCGCTTAGGCATCGGACTTGGACGTTTAGGCACTNAATAACTGCTTTTGGCGCTTAAGCGCGAGGTGTATCTGGCACTTAGGCGCGAGCCTCTAGCGCTTAGGCATCAAACTTGGACGTTTAGACACCCCAGTTCATTTTTGCACATTTCTTCATTTTTCTCCAAATTTGACCCTTTTTTACTCTTCTTAGCATTTTTTCATCCACTTGATTATACCTGAAAGAAAAACACAAAACCTTTTATTAAAGTGCAATATCTCAAAAATAGAGATAAAAATGTGTATAAAAATACTATATATTTTAGGTGTATCAATGGTTGTGGTAGTTCTTTGATAAATCCCCTCAGATGGATGTAGTCTCCCCTTAGTGTCTAAGGGATGGGCACTTAGCCGATGAAAAATGGCAGAAAAGTGAAGCCCCTCTTCCTTTGAAATTTTATATTATTTACTCAAGGATGTCATAGAACACTGCCTAATTTCCATAGATTTCCACCAAAGCAGAACTACCGAAACTCTGTTCATTAGTGTTGAAGTATCACTTTGGAATGTCGTAGTTTTGCTCGCTTTGTATGTGTAGTGCTTGTGAATCCCATAAGTGCCTTCACTCCACTTAGCCGAGTGCCTAAGTGTTTATGAGTGGCACCTTGGTGCTACAAAAAGTGGAGTCATCNTGTGGTAGTTCTTTGATAAATCCCCTCAGATGGATGTAGTCTCCCCTTAGTGTCTAAGGGATGGGCACTTAGTCGATGAAAAATGGCAGAAAAGTGAAGCCCCTCTTCCTTTGAAATTCCATATTATTTACTCAAGGATGTCATAGAACAATGCCCAATTTCCATAGATTTCTACCAAAGCAGAACTACCGAAACTCCGTTCATCAGTGTTGAAGTATCACTTTGGAATGTCATAGTTTTGCTCGCTTTGTATGTGTAGTGCTTGTGAATCCCATAGGTGCCTTCGCTCCACTAAGCCGTGTGCCTAAGTGTCTATGAGTGGCACCTTGGTGCTACAAAAAGTGGAGTCATGATTCTACTCTCAGTCATGGAAGTGGCAACTATTTGGTGGGGGCACCTAGGTGCTCAAAAGTGGGTGTCTTGGCTCCTAATGTAACATTGCACCTATGCTCCTAGTATTTAGCACCAAGATGCCAATTACTATGTAGAGGCATAAAAAGAGCTTGTATATGCTAATTTTGAGTGTAGCTACATTTGCCAAAAAAGTGGAATAGCTAAGCTGACATTCATTTTGGAGTGTCCAAATGCCAAAAAGCTCCTTTAATGCCTTTAACCCATGTTAAATGTAAATAACATATAAAACACCAGGAAAAGCATAATTTATACAAACAATGGAAATAATGCAAAGGAGTATAGAAATAAAACAAAAATTTCACTCACATCGTAAGGCTAATTGCTCCATCATCATGATTTGCCACGATAACCGACACCAAATCGTTAGCTCACCACATTTGTATGAGTTTTCTTTGAAACATGCATTTAATTTCTGGATCTAATGAAAATGGTGGTTCACCACCAGAGTAGTGCGGACAATTTGATCAAATCTAAAAGATAGAATCAAAATAAAAAAAAATAAATATAGAAAACAAAAAAGTGCTTGAATTAGTAAAAAAATAATCTAATATAAAAAATGGTATTCATGATCCAATTAAGATGCCAAAATTTTGTTACAATAGTAGGGAAGTGTATGATTATGTTGTCATAAAATTATTAGATTGATGAGTTAGAGCATTATCTCATAAGAACTAAGATATTAAGTACTTAAATTAGGTTGATTTTTTACTATTTAAATGATAAAAAAAATGGTGGTTAAATTATATATCAATATCAAAATCAAAAAATAAGCAAGATAAAAACTAATTACTAAATAATGGAGATTCCTAAGGTCAAAATAAATCAAAGTAAGATCTAAAGTCTAAATTAACCTTGAGGAATTTGTTGGGTTATTTTTAATGGAAAGTGAAGTCGAGAATTTTATAAAGAGACTAATTATAGACCTACCTTCTTTCAAAAGCCTATGATTGCTACTTTTATTCATATATTATCCCTACTTCACAAAGATAGATTCAATACAAGAAAAAAATATTCAAACTTTAGGAGATCACAAAAGAATCATCAAGATTTAGTGTAGTTATCTCTAACCAACAATCTACCATGGTATTTTAATTCAAGTTTGCATTTTGAATGGGCTTCTTAA
Organism: Phalaenopsis hybrid cultivar; assembly: GCA_002079205.1. Lineage (NCBI taxonomy): Eukaryota > Viridiplantae > Streptophyta > Magnoliopsida > Asparagales > Orchidaceae > Phalaenopsis > Phalaenopsis hybrid cultivar. The sequence continues at coordinate 130,553 of JXCR01125753.1, read as the reverse complement.
ATTATCAATTGGTCATCAATCAATCAATAATAGATAAAACATAAAATAAAGGACATGATAATTTTCAAAAAGCACAAATTATAAAAAAAACTAAATAAAATATTTGACAATAACTTATCTATATAAATGAAAGTATATTTATGATAAAAGAAAAAAATGACCAAATAGGACATGGAACTTAGTAGGAAGGATAAAAAAAACAAAGAGTAAAGAAACTAAGTGTTGCAAGCTCTCACTCTCCTTCCGTTGCTCTTGCATATTTTCTTTAGGATTTTCATAATAATGGCTATTTAGAAACCTTTNTGGTATTTTAATTCAAGTTTGCATTTTGAATGGGCTTCTTAAATTATCAATTGGTCATCAATCAATCAATAAAAGATAAAACATAAAATAAAGGACATGATAATTTTCAAAAAGCACAAATTATAAGAAAAATATTTTAAAAAAACTAAATAAAATATTTGACAATAACTTATCTATATAAATGAAATTATATTTATGATAAAAGAAAAAATGACCAAATAGGACATGGAATTTAATAGGAAGGATAAAAAAAACAAAGAGTAAAGAAACTAAGTGTGCAAGCTCTCACTCTCCTTCCGTTGCTCTAGCATATTTTCTTTAGGATCTTCATAATAATGGCTATTTAGAAACCTTAAAAAGGTTTCTTCAAACCCCTGAGATAGCCCTTAAAGCTCTAAAAAACAATCCTCTTAAATCTACTTAATAATTTTCTTAAATAGTTCTTGAACACAAATCTAACATAAGATAGAACTAACATAAAATTAGGAAAAATTGTGGTGTTGGTTCCTCATTGGTGTTTAGGAACCAATTTTTCTATATTATACCTTGATTCATGCTAAATTTTAGCATTTATNAAACAATCCTCTTAAATCTACTTAATAATTTTCTTAAATAGTTCTTGAACACAAATCTAACATAAGATAGAAATAACATAAAATTAGGAAAAATTGTGGTGTTGGTTCCTCATTTGTGTTTAGAAACCAATTTTTCTATATTATACCTTGATTCATGCTAAATTTTAGCATTTAANTATATATATATATATATATATATATATATCACACACACACACAAACACACACAATTCATGTGTAATGTTAATAGTAATACTTTATTTTGTACTCAAACAACTTCAAAAATGTTAAAATTTTAAAGTGACTTTTTTAAGCATTTAAATGCTTTAAATGAAATAAACGCACATATAATAATTAATATTAGTCAAGCTATTTAACCGACTATATTTTAATATACTACTTAATATAAAATATATGCATATAGAATATGAAATATTTTTTTTATTTTATTTTGTTAAATGATTATAGATTATATTAATTTCATTAAACACAAGGAACAGGCTTACCATATTAAGTTATAGAATTCTTAAGCTAAGAAAATTAAAAATCTGATCTTCATAATTTTACTAATCTAGTGAAAAACCATTTGTATAAATGAGAACTTATTTATAAAAAAACTAAACCCCAATTGAGAATGACATGTTTTTTATTCTTATTATATCTCAAAATTATTTAAAATTATAAAATAATGATAGAAGTTTAGTCATAAATGATAATGGGTGAGATTTGTTGTATGGTTAGAGTACTTTAGTTTGATATATAAGAAATTGAGTATATATAAACCTATTATCTGATAATCAATACTAAAAATATAATGTATTAAATATTAGTGAAATTCTTGTGTTATTTAATGCACACTTTATTATATGAATTCTTACAATAAAAACATTATAAAAATAATTGAGGTGGGATGGGACCATGTATCTCACTTGCATGATTAAGGGATTCAATAATGCAAAATGGACTTGATGTAAGGTAAATGCATAAGTGCATTAATACAAATGAGTAACTTTTTGTCTTTTTTCTCCTTTTCACATAGCTTGACTTCCAAGTTATTTATATTACTAGAGCAACTTAAGAAAAATTAGTGCAACATACAAATAAATACTTTGAGCTTTTCATCACACTCTATCTCACATAAAATAAAATTTTTTTTGTCTTCTATTAATCCGCTATGCTCTATTTTTAGTGAAGTAAATATTAATCTATCAAAATATAATTATCTTTCTCTTAATTCTTAATGTTGTCAATTCATGTCTTGATTGAGATTTAATGGTTGGATGATATAAATTATTTGTGATGTTATCATTTGAATTAAGGATTAGATTATTAGAAAATGAGGGTTGACAATTCAATTAATTCAATTAAGGTTGGGAAAGAAGAAGATAAATAATTATGAGGAAAAGATGATTTTCATAGTATAAAATAAAAGAAGAGTTAGGCTCAAATTTGTTATTATGCTAAGTTTTTAATACTGGTGAAAGAATTCTTTTGTATAAGACTATAAGGTATCCATAAATTTCATTTAAGATGACTTAGTTCAATGTGTAGAGATACCTACTATTGTTCTTTTAAGAATCACAAACATTTAAATTGTAGTTACAAATTTGTGAATTTCTCTTCATTTGATAGAAGCGGAACAAGAGCTTACAAATCTTTTCCTAAATTTTGGATATCTTTAACTTTCAATCATGCTCAACCAATGGCAGGGATATTCCAGCCGTTGTCAAAGATAAGACAATACAAGCACACATATCATTTGATTGTTAACAAAATGTTTAGACCATTGGGCCCCACATATTCTTTATTAACTCATGTCATTTATCGTATTTAGCACTACATTTATTGATCTTTATTAAGACTGGGTTGAGCAACCGAGCTGATAAAATGATATCATTACTTTAAAGTGTCCCTTAATTTTCTCTCTATGATTTCCAAATAGAGTCCTATAAAAAAAAAATAATGATCAAGCAATCATGAGATTTTTTTAGTTGAGGCATTGAGTAGATCCTATTTAGCCTATGTAATTATTAAAAGAGACTCAAATTCTTTAGCTTTGGAAAGAACTAAGCTTTGTTGTACTAAGCTATCCTTATCCCCTATCACTATTTGTTCTACAATCACTCAAAAAGCAAAACAACTTGATAGTGAAATAAAAATATGCAAGTAGATCTACCTGCCTTATATGATCACTCAAATGACAAAATAACTAACTAGTGAAATAAAAATACATGAATAGCTTTTTATTTTATTTATCTAGACGCCAAATTAAAAATGAAGAGTGAGCCAAGTCCAAGGGACTGGGGATCGGCCATCTTTAACTTTGCCCTCATCTTCGGAAACCCTAACCCTAACTCCTAGTGTGTCTTAGGAGCAGATACGCAGATCCGTCTAGGTTGTGCCGCTCTTTCCGGTTCCCGACCGATCTTGGCCGTTTGATCGATTACGCATCGCAGATCGTGAGGGAGTGGCAGGAGTCGAACATGCCGTCGCACGCGGATCTGGACCGGCAGATCGATTATCTCAGGGAATGTAAGTTCCTTCCGGAAGCGGAGGTGAAAGCCCTCTGCGACCAGGCGCGGGCGATCTTGATGGAGGAGTGGAACGTTCAACTGGTGAAGTGTCCCGTGACGGTTTGTGGGGATATCCACGGCCAATTTCACGATCTAATCGAGCTCTTCCGGATCGGTGGAGAAGCCCCTGATACAAATTACCTTTTTATGGGGGATTACGTAGGTTAGTTTCCGGGAAGATAGTATCAAGTTTAGATCTTTACTTCGCCGATTTTTTCTTATTTTTATTGTCGTTTTTTTCAACTTGTAATGGATTAAATGCTCTTTAGGAGTTTTCTGTATGGACACTATTCGGCTGCTGATGTTTAAATTTTACAACTCTGNAGTTTAGATCTTTACTTCGCCGATTTTTTCTTATTTTTATTGTCGTTTTTTTCAACTTGTAATGGATTAAATTCTCTTTAGGAGTTTTCTGTATGGAAACTATTCGGCTGCTGATGTTTAAATTTTACAACTCGTATGAGGTTTTTGGTTAAGATCCAAAAAGTCAAATAGCTGTTTCTTAAATACAACTATTGGTATCACTTTTTGGTTTTTCTTTTCAGTTTAATTCATCTATATAAAATGATATCTGCTCGTTGNAAAGTCAAATAGCTGTTTCTTAAATACAACTATTGGTATCACTTTTTGGTTTTTCTTTTCAGTTTAATTCATTTATATAAATAAAAGGATATCTGCTCGTTAGTGTTGAGAAGTAGAGGCAGGTGCTGGCAAGGAAACTAATTTCTGACATTCTTAAGTCGCCTTTGATTAATATCCTATGCATTTTGATATGTTCTTGGTTAAAAAAGTACTTTTGGGGACTGTTTCGTTGAGGCTTTTAATAGGATTTAAAAATGGATTTACCATAAATTTAGCCATATGTGTACAGGTGTGCAGTTATTTACGACATCTGCGTAACTCCAGATTTGGCTCTCTTTCTCCGTAAATTCTGGAGTTATTAAATCCGGTGATTCAGCGGATTTTGAAGAATTTAGGGAATGAAGGAAAAAGTTTCCCGTNGTGCTGGCAAGGAAACTAATTTCTGACATTCTTAAGTCGCCTTTGATTAATATCCTATGCATTTTGATATGTGCTTGGTTAAAAAAGTACTTTTGGGGACTGTTTGGTTGAGGTTTTTAATAGGATTTAAAAATGGATTTACCATAAATTTAGCCATATGTGTAAAGGTGTGCAGTTATTTCCGACATCTGCGTAAATCCAGATTTGGCTCTCTTTCTCCGTAAATTCTGGAGTTATTAAATCCGGTGATTCGGCAGATTTTGAAGAATTTAGGGAATGAAGGAAAAAGTTTCCCGCGGCACCCATTATTGCTAGCCCTGTTGCAATTTACACCGAAGCCTTATTTAGACAAGGAACTAGGCCTTGATCTCTCCACATAGCTCCATTTGTCTTCCTTTGGTGGTGTTAGCCAGTTGTGCTGCACATTCGCCCCCCACCCCATCCTTGATTCCATGCTGAGAGGGAGAAGGTTAGCACTACCTCCTTTTCAGCCTTGGCTTTCTTCTAGCTGCCCCAGTTTTCTGTTCTGATTTGGTTTTTTTTTTTCACTTGAAATTTGAGTTTATTCTTTTAGCTGCGTGTGTGATGTTAGTGGTATATCAAGATGTAGGTTTAATGAGATGAGAATAGAGGCATAAATACCCCTTAAATGCTGCTTTGCCACTTAACCTGATGTTAACGCCACAAACTGTGTACAGTTTGGCATGTAGATGGCAATGCAAATAAGTAGATCTTGCTATTCACTTATGCAGTCCCTTTTAAGCCATTTTATTGATCTCTTTGTGCAGCTGAGTGCGTTACAACTGATTTTACACAAAACTAAACTTTATTTTTACAATAAAATAAAAAATAAATAAAAAATAAAAAAAATAATAAATAAAAACTGAGTTAATGTAAGACAATGCTTTCAAACTAAGCTTAATGTGTGCATTGATTGTCTGAGATAATATAAATAAGCAAATATTATCCTTAAAAAATGCATGTCTTACTTCTAAGTTATTGCAGCTTGTGGCAGCTTCCAATTTATCCAATTTCAGGTATAGTAGGAGATAAGATTTTTTCTAGAACCCCATAGCTCGTTAAACAAATGATACCAAATATGAAGCTACTTGTGATGTTGTTAAAATGAAGGAAGCAAAAATGCTGACAAATAGTCAAATAAAATTGTAATCGAAGTCTAGTACAAATGGTCGAAACGATTTTTTGCATTTAGAAATTAATAATTTATACGGTCTTGCTTCAGTTTAAGGGATATTTGGTTCAAAGTAATGCAAAAAAGTAATCTCAACAAAACAGCAAACTAAATTCTTCAAGACAGAATTATCATCGGTTAAAGGCACTTTGCATGGTTTAGCGTTTTCAAGCTTAAAATGAATATTAATGTACAAATCAATTCAATTCACTAGTCTTAATTCTATTTTTCTTTGTAGCCTAAACAACATCAACCAGGTAATCCCTTATCTGAAACTACAATCTAAAAACATTGATTGAAGGGGATGATATAGGAAATTAATTTATAACGATGAATGAAAATTGGAAATTACCTCATGTAATTACCATACTCTACTATTTAAAAAAAAAACACTGAATAAGATTAGATCATAAAGCGAATTAAATCATGTTTACCTTTAGAAATTACACAGAAAAACATATGATGTTCATTTGAGAAATTAGGAGCCACCAAGGTCAAATCTATGAAGAGGTTTCTATTGTTCATGTTTTACTTCATCAACTTAACCTTAAGCAAGTTCTTTAAATAAATTATTAACTCAAACATAAGACTCACAACATAAAATTAGATCATCTAAATCTATTGCTCAGCTTAATATTCATTTACTCAATTAATAACTAAATCATGTCTTATAAACTTTTCATCTAAATTTATTGGAAGCACATGTAAGCAACACTATTTGTTAATGTAATTCTAATTTATTTAAAAGATTGTATTTGATTAAGTAATTTTTTTTAATAGGTAATGAATGAAAGGCGTCAACCAAGTTGATTAGTTTCTTTATATCTAAGATGCAAAAGAGATCTATTATTTGATGCATTACAACTTGGTTAGAACTCAACATTCTCAGGTCTTTTTTGTATTTTCATTTGTGCCATTATTTGAATAATGTTCCCGGGAATCATTCGATTAAGTTTTCTGTTGTGACTTTTTTGGAGTTGTTTGCTCTCAGGAAGATGTTATTAGAGGCTGCTCTTTGTTTTATAAAGTTTTTTTTAGTAGTTACTTGTAAATTAGGTAGTCGATTACACCTTATTAATTTTGCTACTTTAATTAACTATTTTTTTAGTTTTAACAAGCTTAATTTAGACTAATAGATTTTCTTTTTTTATCATTCAATATTTAACTAATTTAATGGAATACTTGTTAATAACTTCCTAATCAACAATTGATATTTAAATCCTATTGAAACCAACTGACTTGAGTTTTGAAATGTGTTGCTAAACAGATGAAATGTATTTGACCTCAACGGCACCAAATAGTTTTTCAGGATTTAACAACATCTGGATTTGATAAATCCGGATTTACAGGTTTTACCCAATCCTATTTAAGCTATATCCTAGGTAAACAGTCCCCTGATATCCTGACTGAAAACTTGTTCTGGACAAATGATCGGCACACCCCATATTTATATTATTTTGTCTCCCTATCCCCGTAGCATGCTTGCATATCATGGGTTATTTGCCTCTTGTTCTGGGGATTAAGTATTCTGGATGCTGCAAAGCTTTGAGATTATAAGATTGAATGACATATGTAAGTAGCTATAGGAAAGAAATATCAGATCACTGATCATTCTAGTATAAAGCAATATGTATAAAAGCAATTAAATGCCATCTGGTATCGAAGAAAGAAGAAATAACCCATAGGTTTGTTATGTATATGAATATGTAAGATGGTGGGAGACATGGATTCTGTTTTGGCAAAGGATTTAAGAGAAAACTCAGACACATGGCGAAAGAAAGTATACTCAATTTGGTTGCATGAGAAGTAAGCCGTGTGAAAATTTTGTAGGAAAGGGAAGTTAGTTTTTATTTTGAGTTTGGGCCAAGGATTTAAGAGAAAATTCAGAGGCATGGAGAAAAAAGTATACTCAGTTTGGTTGCATGAGAAGTAAATTATGTGAAAATTTTGTAGGAAGTTAGTATTTAGTTTGACTTTTGGCCAAGGATCTTCTGGTGGTATGAGGTTATCATGTTTTTTAATCATATATTTCTAAGTCATTCATTTATTATATTTAATCCCATTATTAAATGAAATCGTGTTGATTGGTGCCAAAATAATAGAAAATGGGATTAAAGCTTTTTGAAAAGCAAATGCTTAAGTTTCACTCCTCAAGTCACTCATTTATCAAGTTTAAACTTATTCTTAAATGATATGATGTTGATTGTTGTCAGATTAATAGGAATGGACTGCCTTTTTAATCAAGTAGAGAAATGAAAATTTTTTAAATACGGAGAACTGCAATTAAAGCTTTTGGAAAGAAAAAATGTTGATTTTTTTCTTTACCATGGTATTATTTATGCAAGCCCAATTAGGCTTCGTTTGAAAGAGCTTTGCTAGCGAAGCTCCTTTAAACACCACGTCTGTCAAATGGAGAAGGTCGGTTGTGATCTAAAATGACGAAAAATTACTGATCTTGTGAAACAACTTCGGGAGATGTTGCTTCACCAAACATGAGCTTTTTCACATGTCAACTTTCACTGTAACCAATGAAGCTTCACCGCCTTCTCAAACGAAGCTTTAGTTTCTATGGCGATGGAGAAGTGATAGTAAGCATAGCAAATTGTTGCGTGCCTTTTGAATGTTATTTGGCTGAGAAATGCAATTTGCCCTTTTTCAATTTGAAGAGATGCTTCATTGGTACAAAGAGGCCGACATAACTACGGGTTTGATGAAGAGTAAGGGTGTCCCTCTAATGCTTTAGCTAGATGATTATTCCATGCTGTGATATTTTAATGAAATTGTGTTTTCTTACATTGTCATTCGTGTATTAACCATGCAAGAGATGCTAGAACATGGAATATTGTAATAACTGGATTAATCTTACTTGAAGATGGTGATCAGTCTAATATTGCTTTTCCCTTAAAGATGATGAATCCATTCACCGCCTTTGACCTTTTTTGATCTTCTTCCATTTTATCCTTCTTCATCTTTATTTTTCATATATTATTATTATTGTCACACTTTATATCATTTTCTTTCTCTTCTCTTTTTTTTCCTTTCTTCTGTCTTTTGCTTGAGTTAACGTGCATGAGAATATCCAACAAATTTGGGATAGAGGAGAGAGAGTCATAGAAAGAGACAATGTGTTAATAAATTTCTATTATTTTTAAATTTCATCTTCTCTTATTTCTTCTTTATCCTTTGATTATAGTTTTAGTTTTATTTGACTTATTGGTGTACTTCAACTCTCTATTATGAATTCTCATAGAAGTTTATTTTCAATCACTCATGTAATTATTTTTTATCAGCCATTTATAGTTATCACGCACCTATCATAGCATTATAATTATGTTTTGTTCAACTTTGCTTGATATCACTTTTTTATAGCCTATTGCCGAAATTCATATAAAAAAATTAGTTTAATTGTTGTTGGATCATGATTTGTCTATGGGGGTTACACCGCATTCTTACCAACACAGGAATTGAAAAGAAACATAAGGAAGGGAGGAGCTTGGTTGAGGAAGAAAAATTTCACTATACAATCCAGACAATCTAAGAGCTCCTCCTGAACCACAAACTTTGCTGTTTAGTCCATCTCCAACTCTAGACCCAGCTGCAGAATCCGCCTTGAACCCAAGCTGGAGTGTTCATCTCCTTATGATCCTCCTGGGACAAATCCATCTTTAGCGTGTACAGTTGTAGTTCTATTTTTACCTCACTTCCTTGCTATATTCATTTTAAGCATAATGCTTCTGAAATGCTTCTTTAATTAACCAATCAACCTTAATTCTAGAGGTTAAATCCCCATATTTTATTTTTTTCGTAATTTTAGTTGAAATCTTACTAATTATTTTACTTGCTACTAGCACACACCAATGCACCTTATTTAGACTATCATTTGTAAGCATCTTTGTAATCAATATGGAAGGAGACTAACTTTTACTATTTTTTATTGGTATAATCTTACTTTGTTTTGTAGCTCTTTTCTTACTCCATAACTACTTATGATGCTACTAAATACTTCACCATACATATATTTAATAACTTCAACAAGAATTTTTAGATTTGGAACTTCGATGCTCTTTTTCTTAGAATTATCCTTAATAAATTGATTAACCTGAAGAATTTTCTGCTGTGCAGTGCCCCTTGCCTTTCTGACTAAAAAAATGAACATCAAATGTTATCCTGATAACAGAAAGATTACACAGTAAGAGAAATAAATGGAAGAGTTTAGAAAACATTTTATGCTTGGAGAAGGAATTTTTATCTCGTAAGATATTGTTGGTCTTAATGTATTTTTTGACCTTACTTTGGTTATCAAGTTAGTAATGATATGGAAGGGAGGTTTAGATCTGAGAAGAGGGTCAGTCTGAAGTTATTTTGCCTAGCTCTCTTTTGCAAGCTGCCCCTAGGGGATTACCATTCAAGAATGCAACATTTTTTACAATTTGGTTATCAGCTTCGCAGGGAAGAGGAAGGATGGAAGGTATGAAAGTTTCTCTGAGGAGAGAGAGATCATGAGGTTGTGAGTTGTGGCTCTAATCCTATTTTGGGTCAGCTTTAGCTGAATTCTGTTTCTGGCTCAGCTATAGGATAATCTGAAGCAATTCACACGAGCTGCCAGGAATAGGCTAACGGGTTTTGAAGTCTTAATCCTATTAAATCAATCTAGTTTTTGGCCTACTCAAGAATTGGATTGGTCATTTGTATTTATTTTAATATTTCATTGCAATTTCTCCGTCAAATCATGCTTGCACTAACATTAAACGTTTATAATAGGATTCTCTGTTGCTACGAATATTTGCTGGCATAATTCTGGTGACTTGAGACTATCTTTATCGAATTGATAAAAAAATCATATTAAGTTTTATGTATCAATGATTAATGTTTTATGCTCACTTCCCTGGTTACTTTGTTTAGCTTGCTTTGCATTTCAAAAAAACTTCTTGTTTTTGGTTCGACAAAGAGATGACCTTTTTACTTGTGTCATGGTTCATGAGTTTTGCTAGCTTATTCACAGTGCAGGGAGTTATTTTAATTGCATTCTATTTCTAGCTGGTACTTCTGCTTTTAGCTTCTTTAATTTAATTCTCATTATCCATCACAGATCGTGGATATTATTCAGTGGAGACTGTCACACTTTTGGTGGCTCTGAAAGTTCGTTACAGGGATAGAATTACGATTCTTAGAGGAAACCATGAAAGCAGGCAAATTACTCAAGTGTAAGAGCTTTAGTTTCTTGACTGCCAGTTTACGCTTGTTCTGAGCTTAACTGTGGACGCTTATAAAATACGATAAGCCATAAAAATAGATATGTAAATTATTCTTGAGAGAGACTTAAACTTTGGTCAAATCAAGCACTTTTTAAAGTATCGCAGCTTGAGGAGCATGCCATGATTTCAATCTTTTTGTGTGGAAACATATTCTGTTGTATGACATTCCACTGATCACAGCACACATATTTTGACTCGGGATTTATTTTTATTGATTTGTTTTAGTTTATTTACTTGGCACTAATCCTCAATATATTTGCAACTATAATATATTCTGGAGATTCTTTCTCGATCTGGAATTTAACGAATGTCTAGATTTAAAAGCTTTCAATGTGATCCCTTCAGTGGAAGTCTAGGTTCATGTCTATCTTATTAAAACATACACACCTTGTGATACACTTGAGCTTCCTCTATGTTAATTTTTTTGGTCTCATTTCAGATATGGTTTCTATGATGAATGCTTGAGAAAATATGGGAATGCCAATGTGTGGAAATATTTCACCGACCTTTTTGATTATCTACCACTTACAGCTCTAATAGAAAACCAGGTTTGAAAATCTTATTTTCATAATCGGACCCAACTGTAATGTCATGCCTTTACATGTTTAGGTCTCATAAACTATTTGTTGTTGCAGATTTTTTGTCTGCATGGTGGCTTGTCCCCTTCACTGGACACCTTGGACAATATTCGGTCCCTCGACCGTATACAAGAGGTTGCTCTATTGCTTTTTCTAAGTAAATAAAATGAGATTTTGAGTTTTGCATGCTTTGCAATGAGCACTTCCCTCATTTATCTAAATGTGATAATGAAATCAGACTCTCTGATCATTTTCTACAATGTTGAGGAATTGGATTTTTCAATTAAATGCTTGTACTGTTTAATGTAAAATAGCTAAGTGGTCATGTACTTGCCTGGGGGCAACTGGTACTTCATATAAACTAAAACAGTTAATTTGCATGAAGATTGATACTACGATCACTGTCCAGCGTGAAGTAGCATCTCTTAATTCACTGGATTTAAATATTTTCTCCTCAGACCAATCTTTGTGCATGCCCAGAGCCTGACCACTTACCTCTACTTGGCTGTTGTCATGGAATGCAGCTTATCAGATTTCATCAATTAGTTTCTAAACTCTGATAGTAGAAATAGAGTTTTTTGGTATTAGTAAAACCATGGAAAGTACTATTATCAGTATTTTACCAATTTGATGGTCGTCCAATTCTACACCTAAATCTGTGAGATTGTGATATATATCTGAATCTTAGATCAGTATATTAAATACAAACGCGTGTGGTATGATGGAATCATCTTGTCCAAGTCATCCAGGAAACATTTTTTTTAAAGGAATTAATGCATTTCTATCTGTTTTTATTTATAAGCAAATTCTGAAAATGCATTTGAATCTTAGGTCCCACATGAAGGGCCCATGTGTGATCTCCTATGGTCCGATCCCGATGACCGATGTGGGTGGGGAATATCGCCAAGAGGTGCTGGTTACACATTTGGACAAGACATTTCACAGTTGTTCAATCATACCAATGGCCTCTCTCTCGTTTGCAGAGCCCACCAGCTTGTAATGGAAGGTTTCAATTGGTCTCAGGTGTGTGTAAATTTAATATTTACTAAAATATTCTGTATCTTTTGGATGGGGATTAAACGAGAGCTGTAAATTTTATTGGCTGCAGCTTTTGGAACTTTCCAAAATCTCTCTTAAAATTTGAAGCACCTGAGTGAAATCTATTAGTTTATTGATCTTATCTTCTATTTGCTAAGGGCTCATTCTGATTTGGTGATCAAATGTCCATTTTTTTTCATTTTTGTAATTTCTGACCGTGCAGGATAAAAATGTTGTCACAGTTTTTAGTGCACCGAACTACTGTTATCGTTGTGGTAACATGGCAGCCATTTTGGAGGTTGGGGAGAATATGGAACAGAACTTTCTACAGTTTGATCCAGCACCGAGACAGATCGAGCCTGATACCACCCGCAAGACTCCAGACTATTTTCTGTAATTTTGATAACTCAATACATTTGGTAGGAGTGCTTTAATCTGCTACAAGGTGTGTGCAGTAATGAGAATCATCACCCTCATTCTTTCATGTAGAGTTTTTGCTGCTGCTGTCACCATTCCAATGTTAGTAGTTGTAGGAAACTGAGAATGTTATATTGTGCATTTTGTATGTGAAGAAATGATGAGGGAGCAGCAATAACAAGCAGAAATTGCCATTCTCATATTTTGGCTTTTCGCCTAACCAAAGAAAGACAACAAGATATCTATTTCTAGTGTATCTAAGCATTTCGTCTAAATTGGTCATCCTATGTCTTCAAGAGAAGCTTTCGTCCCCGTTGCCCATGGAGCGGCTCGTCTTTCTGTGGACTTTGCTGCATCCAACTGGAGTGCTACGTGAAATGCTTCAGGAAATAGTATCAGAATTGGTTTATTGATGCCACAAATAATGTGGCATCTGTAAGTTGAGACTTTATTGATGTGTTTTAAGAAAGAATTATTGAGGAACATTATTTTCTTGATTATTCCAATAATTTGCCTTGATGATGGTTTTTATACTTTACCTGAGTTTGGACTGCTTGCTTCTGAGGGCATTCTGATATCTAGTGGTAGAAGCAGCCATAAGAACCATCTACTAAGATTAAGGTTTTGTTTGTCTCTGCATATTTCAATTTGGAATCTCTGCAGTTTTCTGTTACAAGTCAGTCGATTTATAAAAGTTTTTATAGGTGCCAGGCCCCATGTTTTGACATGATATTTAACTCTTACAATGAAACTGACGTCAAGTGGGCTCAGCTTTTGAGGCTTGTTTCTGAAGCAACCATTTCTTAGAGAAATTAGTTTTTTTGAGGGAGAAAATGTAGGGTGCAAGTGATTATCATTTACGTCTTCTACTCTTTTTTGTCATTATATTTTATTTTTAATACCATCTTGAGGCTTAGATTTGAGATTTGTTTGAATTTTCATTATTTAAAGAATGTTATATGGTTATATAACGTTTTTTTTATTTTATTTTTGTATTTATTGATATTTTGATTTTTCAATGCTATATGGTTATTGGGTGATCAAATATCAATATTGTATTTATTGATATTTATTGATATTTTGATTTATCACAAAAAGAAAAAAGCAAACATGTTGCCTTTTTCTTCATCTTAATCAATTTGAGTTAAGAAAATAATTCTAAACACATTTATAAAGCTGCTTAACTTGGTTGTGTTACAATGAATATTACCTTCTAAATGGGAACAACCTGCTATCCTAAACAAACAAATTACCATTTGCTCATAACCATGCCTTCCTTGGACCCATAAAATTTAGAAAGATTCACATGCACATAACTCAATCACTATGTATAATTTTTACATATGCCGCTTTACCTATGCATGAAAATATGTATTTCACGTTTCACAAATTAAAACAATTATATTTTTTTTATGTAATATGAGAGATTTAGGTGGTATAAACATAAAAAATGTAAAGTTTAGGCATTGCATATATAAATATATAGGAATTGGTTCGAGGGGGTTGTAAAAGTGTAACTTAACTGAATTAAACAAAATCCTATTCTACCCTAATCCATAACTTTTCCATTACATAATTCAAAATAAAGTAACAATGGAGATAATGTACCTAAAATTGTTCAAAACTTTAGCTGAAAAAGGAGACAGAGATCATTATAATACATGACAGTGCAGGCACAAAAATTCTTACAGCAAAAAACAAAATAAACAAATAAAATAAGATAAAAATGGTTCTCTAAGACGGGTTTAATACAAAATTACTAATTTTCTGACCATTTTAACGCCCCCATGATCAGCAGCTTGCTCGGTAGCTCGCCCGGACAAGGTGCCAGCAAAGTAATTCTTTTACTGCCGGGGGACAGCGAGGCAGAGATTATTGTTACTTTTTAAAATATAAAAACTTAAAATGAACTTAAACAAGGCAAGGTGAAGGCAAAAAATACCTCTCAACGTCAATTTCTGTCACATAAAGAAACCCCACAATATTGCTGCAAAAAAATTGATTTAAGAATGAGAATGATTGTTCAGTCATAGACGCACAAACTTACGATAGCAGAAATATCATATCATTATTTTCATTTTTGAAAAAAAAAAAGTCTATCGTAAACATGATGTTTTTATTTCTTGAAATAATTTAATCAAACACACACCCACGACATGAAAGCACCCAACATAAGCTTTTTAAACATATAATTTATTAATAAAAGGGGAGGAGCATTTAAATACATTCCACCTAATTCCTATGCATTTACATTTGTAATACCGAAATTTTGCTTTTAACATTTGAACCCCCCCCCCCCCCCCCCCCC
>JXCR01125753.1:99947-115247 GCA_002079205.1 Phalaenopsis hybrid cultivar | reverse complement strand
ATGGTATCAGAGATGTAAATAAATAAGAATTGAGTGGTAAGTAAATCTTCCTAAAAAAATAAACATACTAATAAATGTTTCTCACAGGTACATCGAAAGAGCAAGCACCATAGATTGCAATTACTATAACTTCATGATTTCAAATTGTTTGAATATAACAAGCACGTAATTAAGCCAATCAAAATTACAGTTAATATTTAGGGTGCATTTGGCATAGCTATTTTGCTGCGGCACGGTACGAAAACGCGATTTCAACTATTTAGTCTGTGCGGTGCGGGTGCATTTACTCAAACACAGTCAATAATTTGCAACGTAGCCTTGACCACACGTTCGTTGCTTCCTTCATTTCACTATTACCTCAGTGCCGCCGCTTCGATCTCCCATTCGAGAAATTGGGCTACCTAGGGCTTTTTCTCTCCCCCTTCTTCGTTCTCTGACACCTATGGCGAGGGAAACCTGATGTTTGATTCTTTTGTTCTCTTCGTCCTCCAGTGTCTTCTACCCTTGTTCTCTATTTAATCTTCTACCCTTATGTTTTGGTGGCTTTGCTCTGTTCGAGTTGTGGCATCTAATTTTCTTTTGTTTTGGGATAATTACATACATAGCACCCAAAACACTAATTTATTTTATGTCCTAGTGACTTTTCTCTGTTTCGTTTGTGGTTTGCGCTTTTATTTTCATTTTGGAATAATTGTATATATAGCACCCAAAACAATGCTTCCCGATAACCTTGCTCTATTCAGTTTGTGATTTGAGCATAAAACCCTCTGATTTTCGTTTTCATTTATGGGATAATTACACATATAGCACCCGAAATACATTTTTGTTTGGTTTTTGGTTTTGCACAAGAAACCAACTGAAGCATTACACGTGCGACGATTAAATCATTAAGAATTTAATAAAAATGAAAAATATGGGTCAGAAATTTATCATGAATTTGGATATTTGGGTGATAATTTGAAAAAGGGCTGAAAGAGTGCTAGATTTGTCAATAGCATTGTTTCGGGTGCCCATTTCGTTGTTTATTCAAACTTCTCTAAAGAATTGGCAATTTGTTTGCTATGTTGGAAGGAAAGGACTTGGATGTTGTTGTGTGTCAGGTAGTGTAACAGTTTGTTTTACTGTTCAGGTTTGGCTCGTATTGCCCAAGATCCTATGATAGGGGAGATTCAAGATGCAATAAATCTTTTTCCCCTTAAAAGTCATGCTACATGACTTTATGGGGATTCATGAACACCAGTTAATATCATTGTTGTTTGGGCATGTTGGGTGGTGCATAAAAAATTGAAAAAATGTTACCTATATTTTTGTTATGAAATTTTTGGCGGTGTGGCTGGTAATTTTGTGTCGGTGGTATTGGCGTGATGGTGTGTTGGTGGTAATTGTGTGTTGGTATTGGTGATGTCTATGGTAATTGTGCGGTAGGATGTTGTTGGTAATTGTGCGGTGGTGGTGGTGGTGGTGTCTGTGATAATTGGGTGGTAGTGTGTTGGCATTCGTGTGGTATTGTGTGGTGATGGTGATGAGTTCGTGGTAATTGTGTGGTGTTGTGTTGGTGGTATTGTGCGGTGGTGGTGGTGGTGTGATTGTGATGAGTTGGTAGTAATTGTGTGGTGGTGTGTTGGTGGTTATTGTGTTGTGGTAGTCATGGTGTGGTGGTGGTGGTAGTCATGGTGTGGTGGTGGTGGTGGTGGCGGCTGCGGCGGCGATATTGTGCGGTGGTGATGGTGGTGAATTGGTGGTAATATTGTGGTGGTGTGTTGGTGGCTATTGTGTGGTTGTATCAGTGGTGTGGTGGTGGTGGGTTGGTGATGGCTTGGTGGTATGTTGGTGGTAATTGTGTGCTGGCGGTAGAGGTGTGGTGGTGGTGGTGCATTGATGGTAATGCTATGACGGTGTGTCGGTGGTAATTTATATTTTCATAACTTAAATATTTATTATTTGTTTGCAAATATTTATGTTGCTTAGTTTTGTTCGTGCTAATAGTAATGATTGCTAAGACAAAAGAAATCAATTTATTTGTTATGTGGGATAAAGATGTGAAGTTAATATTTTCTTATCTTTGTCTAAAGAAGATGGAATTGAGAAATAAACCAACTATCTATTTTAACAAGAAAAGATGATTGAATATTATAAAAAAAATCAAAGAAAGGACAGGAAGAAAATATGATAGAATACAATTGAAAAACAAATGAGATCTGTTAAAAAAAGATTAGAAAATATGGAAAGAGTAAAAGCAAGGGTCCACGGGCTTCGGTTGAGATCCCATAAAGCGAACCATTGATGTTCAGAAAAATGCTGGGCTGAGAGATCGAAGGTAAAAATTTAGTAAATGCACAATGCTTTCCTTTTTTTTTTGTCAATTTTAATTATACCAACATATCAATTATCAATTAATTTATAGGTCGTGCCAAATGCCAAAAAGTTCAAGTTTAGTGACATTGGCCCAAAGCTTGAAGAAAAGTTACACATAATGTTTGGTGGAGTCCTTGCCACAGGTAATCATGCTTGGGCACCAAGCGAGAGAGTGCACGCTAGTAGAGCAAACATACAAGTTTTCGATGTTAATAAGGATGAGGGAGAAGCAAAAAAGGGGTACCTTACTGAGCGATAAAGAAGAAGATGCACTACAGTGTTGAATTAAAACATTCTCTAATATAGGTAATATAGTTATCCTACATAAATGCATAGATGTTTTATCTTTTTGTTTTATCTGTGTTAGGTTAGCTTTAAAGAAGAAGATGCACTACAGTGTTGAATTTTCCTGTAGATCCCAAGCATTTATTCCACTTGGTAAGAGTGTGAAGTACGTGAACATGAATACAGCCTTTTAGAGCTATTAATAGTTTGGATAAGTATTCAACATTATTGCAAGCATATCAACGTAATTCTCAATCCACACTTCTAACACGAGAGCTATGTCTCAAAATTTTCAAGAGGAACATGACAAGAATATATTTGTTGTTATGTTATTCAAGTACGCGCTATGTTTATAGTGGGTGTACTTGAAGAGTTTGTAATAGTATTACAGTGGTCACTCTTTTTATGTACTGGTTAGAAACAAATATTAGCTTTTCTTATTATTTATTTATTTATTTATTAATTATCTCTGTGATATTTATGAGGTATATTGCTATATGTTAATGCTATCATACAGGTTTTTGTTTGCACTATATGGTGAGATGCTGTCAAAAGTCGTTTCAAGAAATGAAATCATCAACTTTATTCTCAAAATATTGTTGCATTTTTAAACATAAAATTTATTGGACAAGTTTATTATTATTAAATTTAGTAAAATAATATTTCTCATAAAACAAATCTTGACCATCTATTATAACATTTAAAAAATAAAGAATGCAATCATTTTTATCTTTTCAGATGATAAAACAGATCCACCGCAATTTTTACGAAGCAAGAAATTTGTTATTTACTTTATTAAATGCAGTAACCAAACCAAACGAACATTAGATCTTCGAGGAGACCAAGATACGACCTACTAGTTACCTTGATATAATTTGATCCGGCTCCTTTGCATATGAAATGGCAAGAATGGCATGAATCAATTCATAATTTATGTTAACAAGGGCGGCCCGAGTAGGATCTGTAATAGGCTCTGCACCAATAGGGAGAGCTGATCGAGGAGCTTGTGGGCCACCGTCAATTTTATATACAGATATGTCCCCATAATTCATACTAATTGAATAAGGAGACAATTCATTGTTGAGTCCATAGAAATATTCCTGCAAAAAGTTGGTTTAGTTGAATGATAAACCCCGAAAAATGAAAGATATTGTACAGCTAGATATAAACCGTGTAATCTTATGGGCTCCAACTAGTTGACAAAAATGTCCCACAAAAAATTAAAATAAAAAAAAACCCACCACCACATCTAAAGAAAGAAAAAAAAAAAGATAGACAGAATAAAGATTAAACGAGAGTTTGCTACAACTAATCCAAATATGCAAACTTTCTCCATATTCTTGACGTTTACTGCTTTGACATTCTAAAAGTGGCAGGCAGCTTTGTTAAAAATTGCATAGGATGCAGTACAAAAAAATATTCTAGGAGTAGAGGTAGCCAATTTTAGCCACCAAAAAAACCTTATTTAATTTGATGGAATTCTTTTGGGAGATGGAAGATAGAAATCTGTAAGCTTTGAATGAAAGAGGAGCTTGGTACTATTCCAAATTTACTAAAGATAACTAGGAATCTGGGCATAAAGCTTCAAACCAAAAAAAAAAGAGGAGATTGTACTCTTTAAAATTAACTGAGATCACTTTCTTCTATAAAATCAGAGAAACGATGACTCCGAATGTAAATTGGAAGCCAATGCTCTTTTTATTTTCTTTCCTTCAATATGCAGTGAATAAAGCCCAACAAACTTGGTTCATTGGTGTAAATTTAGGTTTTGAGTACCAATTAATCTAAAAACAGTTAAATCCCTACAGAGGAATTTTTTTTATGCCAATGAATTTGATGTCTTCAAATGATAAACCTTTTCTAAATCGTATTGGGGATAATAACCTTTTCTCAGATTTCATATTTTAATTGCCCTTGTTTCTCCAACAGCTAAGAAAGAGATGCCTCCCTTTGAGATTAATAAAAATTCGAGAACACACCCTCATCAGAAAAAAAATAACCGTATTTGATTATAAGTTTCTTAGATCTCATATTTTTATTTCTTTGGTACAGGTGCATAGAAATATTACCAAAAAAAAGGATTCTGCCTTTGGAGAAGAACTCTTACTGTAATGTCAACCTGCCTCATAGCATCAAATAACCCCTCTCACTTACATATAGTAGGATTGTTCTGAATCCCTCATACAGGAAGAGCTGAAAGACTTAGATTTTTATGCAGAAAATTATTTATCCACGTAAATTGTGTTTTCTAGCTTCAAATGCAAGCTCAAGGTTATTGATGTTGATCTACAAGCAAAGAATAATTTGGTGAACTAATTTGATCAAATTGTAATAAGATTTAATAATTAATCAAATTTGAAGAAATGCCTAGCTTATAATACTTCTGTTAAAAAGAAAAATGTCAAAATAATCCATGGAATATTTATTGTAGTTCATTTTAGTCCATCTAATAAGTTCAATATACTCTTTTGACAACTCAAATCTAATCCAAAATAATTCTTGGACTCCTCAAAACTAGTCCAATAGAATGACTAATTTGAATCATATTTGCTGAATCATGGAACTAAATCAAACACATTATAATCTAGTACTAAAATAATCCGCATAAATAGTTCAGACTAGGGGTGTAAACGAACCGAACACGAACGAACAGAGCTTGTGTTCGTGCTCGGTTCGTTTAAAATTTAGTTTGTTTGAAATAAGCTCGTGTTTGAAATTTTTCGTGAAATCACTATTCGTGTTCGTTTCTTAACGAACGAGCCGAACACGAACCGAACACGAGCTGTTCGCGAACGACGAGCCAGTTTGACATCCCTAATATTAATATATATAAATAATATATTATATTAATTATATAACTTATATTATATAAATATATAATATCTATATTAGTATATTACTAATATAGTATATTAATATATTATTATTATTAATTTATTATATATTATAATTTATAAAATTTAATGTTTTAAAATATCATAAATTTTTTATATATTATTATTTTAAATTATTTTATATTTCGAACAATAACGATTCGAACACGAACGAACACATCACTGTTCGTGTTTGGTTCGTTTAAGTAAACGAACGAAAAAAATTTGTTCACGTTCGTCTCGTTTACTTATCGAACGAATCGAACACAAACTCCTTGACGAACCGAACATGAACTGTTCGCGAACAACGAGTTTTTTTGACAGCCCTAGTTCAGACACCACTTAACATTTTTCTCCTAACTAAAGCACTATTTCTATAGATATTTTTTTCAAATTAAGTCCTTTTGAACTTATTCCAAATATATTTCTATATAAAAATTCTATTGATTTGAGCGTTCTTATGTAACCAGTAAGGTGTTAGTACAGCATGTTGAATGCATGAACAAATCATCTCAGATTTCATGAAATTCCTTAACATGCTATTTTTATGACGAAGTTTAAGATTAATGATCTTGATTTGCGAATTTTATGGTGTACAATTGAAAAATAAGTCTGAATAAAGTTATATGAAAAAATATACCTATGCATAAAAAAAGATCATAGTGTATGTGTGTGTTTATCTTTAGCACTAACTTACATTTTAAACCAAATAATAAATAATCACAAGTGGGAGTTAGAAAAACACAAAGCAGCAGTCCCTTGAAATATTATTGTATGAACTTGCGTGGGGTAAAAAAGAGATAAACATCATGAATTTAGTAATGTTAAGCTCCATCAACCCTAAACAACTGCTTATTCCTTGTCTTTCAATAAAACTAAAAACTGATTACTAAATTTTTACCTTGCCCCATACATTGCTTCTTTTCGAAAAAATTTGACTAATTCCTGATTTGAAGCAGCCCCATTTTCACACTCATATTGCTACATCAAGTGCGAATTGCAACAAAGCAAGCCTTCTAAGTTTGAAAATAAAACTATGTGAAAATTTATTATTTTCAGAATAACATGGAGAACTTTATACCAAATCTGAACAGAAAGAATGTGGATAATGCTAGCATAGTGGCCTCTAAGTCAGTATTGCTGTGCAGGACTGCATGTTCAGAAGGAGAACGGGAGTATATTTCAACATAAGAAGCAGGGTTGTATGAATTTCTTAAGCAATTAAAAGGGCCCTAAACAAGCTGACTTATATCAGTAGAATGGAGTCCACCCAATCTAAAATGCTTCAGGTTACACAATCTAGTTAGCATAGAAATAATATAATTCCAATCGCATAGTTATTGTACTAACATTGTCTAGAACTATATGTTAACCTCATTTTTTAGGTTATTTCTTTTTTCTCAAGGTCTTAGGATCTAGCTCTAGGAGTTCCTATTAACCATCTTAGAAAACTGGAAATTGGTACCCACCATTTTAAAAATTCCAAAAATACTTCCTTTTTTCCTGTGATGTCTAGCATTTATGGTCTCAAAACCATCGTCTTATGTACGAGAGGTTAAGGGCTATTGTGTGAAGACTCAAGGTGAAGTTCCCAATAGAACCTTAAGCCTTAGAAAAACCTCCTCACGACTTTATCGTCACATACACACACCAAATGCACAAAATTTACAAAATTGAACGAGGTCGGACTTCAATTGAGCCTAAAGTATGGGTGAAAATGCGAACTTCTCCGGATGACCCTGAATGACTAAATGGACTGTGTCAGCGCGCCCGAGACACCAATTTTAGTCGGAAATGACATCTATATTGCCCTATTTTCGACACGAGAAAATTTGCACGCAAATCGATGAATTCGTCAAAATGATCCGAAGGCGAAACAGAGCGCGTCAGCGCGTCCGGAACGTCAAGATTACCAAAAAATGATACCAATTTTGTTATGTTTTGACGCACGGTTGAAAAGTACGAATTGAATTTTATTTTTTTAAGAAATATTAAATTATTTTATATCTTTATCACTTATATTATTATTAAAACCCTATGTCTTATTTAAGGCTCCACCCACATGCTTAAGCCCTTCGTTCGAGCCATCTTAGGGCTCGATCCCGTAGCTCGTTCCGCTCTCTCTCGCCCGTGCCCTAGCTTCCACGGTGGATCCACGCGGCGACTCTCCCCCCTCCCGTCTCTTCCCCTTCTCTATGTGGCACGACGGTCGTTCAGCTCTCCAATTAGGAGAAGTGTGTTGGCCGACGGTCCTACTCGAGGCAACAGTCGCTCCTCTCCTTTATTCCGCCGTTTTTTTCCCCTGTCCCCATTCGTCGGCTAGGGTTTCTTTGCCTTTTGACTTCGTGGGGAGTTAGTTCTTGTGTGGGGGTTGTTAAAAAAATTCAGAGAGAAAACGAGAGGGGTTTTGAGAGAAGAAAGCTTTTGGGGAGGAACTTGGTGTTTTCGGTCTTTCTTCTTCACTGTTGGGAAAGCTACCTCTTTCTGTTTTACTGTTCGAGAGGAGATCTCCTTCCTCTCTATTGTTCGAGGAACTTGCGACCTGGATTTATCGAACCAGGAATTAGGAAACCGTGGGGGGCTATTTGCGTGAGGCTTTCAAGAAGAATTTCTGTGGGGTGCTTTCTTCAATTTATTTTTTTTAAGTGTTCTGCTGCACTAAAGAGGTATTCTCTTCATCCTCCCTATTCTATTTTATCTAGAATGGCATGATTGAGACAACTCTATCTTCTTGCAAAGGTTAATGAAGGAATAGTTTAGTTTATTTTGATGTTTAGACGTTGAAAGCATGCTGGAAATCACTTTTGTGAGTTGGAAGATTACATTTGGGGCTTAAATCTTGTTTATCTTGCTGCCCCTTGCTAGAATGCATGTTGAAACTTATTTTATGAACTGGAAAAGATGTGTTTGGGGCTTACATTTTGTTCTTCTTGCTGCCCCTCATTAAAATGCGTCCTGGAAATCACTTTTGTGAGTTGGAAGATTACATTTGAGGCTTAAATCTTGTTTATCTTGCTGCCCCTTGCCAAAATACATGTTGAAAATTATTTTATGAGTTGAAAAAGATGTGTTGGGGCATATGTTTTGTTTCTCTTGCTGCCCCTCATTAGAATGCATGTTGAAAAATATATTTGGAGCTTATGTGTTGCTTCTCTTGCTGCCTCTTGTTAAAATTATGCTAGAAACTATTTGTATGGGCTGGAAAAATGTATTCAGGGCTTATGTGTTGCTTCTCTTGCTGCACCTTGTTAGAATACATGTTGAAAATAAAATGCTGAGAGCTTTTATTATTGTTATTTTCGAATCAAGGAAAGAGCTGAAATTTAGTTCGATATCGAGAAGTATTTGGCTTTATGGATTCATTACATTTATTTATTTCTTGTTATCAATTTTTGCTTAAAATGTATCTTGGAATGCAGGAAATTTTGAAGTCAAGTTTCAATTTTTGTGATTGAATCGGTTATTTTTTATTTTATTATTTTTTTAACGAGTTTTAAACGCTTTTAGGCCGATGCACTTACGATTTCGCTTTAGGTCTTATTGATTTAACTTTGTTTTAAAAAGTGGATCGGTCTTTTTTTCGTTTGCTTTGTTTTTTTAACGGTCAAGTTAAAAATAAGAATTTTCGATTTAATTATTTGTGGAAATGATTCATGAACTTAAAGAAAAATATGAAAAAAAAAGAAAGGGAGAAAAATTAAAAATGAAATTTAGTCTGTTGAGATGATAGAAACCTAAAAAGGAGATAAGATAACAAACCATTCACCATTCCTTTTTCATAAGAAAGATGAAATTGTAATTGGAAAAATAGTTGAGATTTGGAAGAAATTAAGTTTAAATGACGATTAGGAGCATGGATTTAAAGATCAGTAGACTTGCATTTAGGTCCCTTAAACTTTGAATAAACTTAGACCCAATTGCATTAACTAGGATTGAAGCACATTTCACAACCTTTTTGCCAAAATTATAGGTTTACCCCTAGGTCTTAGGAGCATGATAGCGAGCTAAGTTTGATCAAAAGATGTTCGAGGATTAGTTGAAAGACACTTAATCAAAGATAGACACTTTAGAACACTTCAGGCTACAAACTAAAGTGTAGGCTTCCTAGGTCTTAGGAGCACACCCTAAGAGAGTTCATCATCCTAATTTTCAAATGAACCTAAGAAGTCAGACATCTGACCCTAGTTCATAAGTTAATTAGGACACTAGACACGAGGATGCACTAGATTGTGATCATGACTGATTTAATTAAATCAAATAATGAAATTCTTGCCTTAACTTGACCAAAACTGAAACCCAGTGCCCCGGGATTTGAGCTTGAGTCTTACACTCAGATCCTCCTGGCAATTGAGGACATTCCCAATATCACATATAAATCTCCTATTCTTGGTCATTTATATGTGATATTGTATTTTCTTTCATTTGTTTGTCTTTTTCCTACGATTTGTCTATTTTGCACGTTCTAATATATTTTAGATATTAGATTATGGTACTTCTTCCTATACAACAAATAACTGACAAATATTTTCATCCATTAAAATGACCTCTCTCCCAACTATTATGTTGCCAATGGATCTTCTCTGATATCAAGAAATGGTTATGGACGTTGCTCCTCCTCCTTAACCTTACATAACTTTCTCATGTCCCACAATTACTTATCAACCTTCTGTCAACTTATTATCTAAGGCTAACAGCTTCTCTGTAATATTTCATTATTACCATCTTTCAGAATCTCAACATGGAAAAATGATTGATAGAGCTTAAACTAGTGGTATTTATTATCTCGAGATCTTTGAAGCTTTTTTATACATCATCATTTCAAAATTTGAATGCAATGCTTGTGACTTTGGTAAAAATCAAGTCTCATCCCTTTAGTCTTCCTCTCAAGCCCTTCAAGTAGTAGAGTAGATTTTGACTTAGTTCACTCAGACATATAAGGACCAAGTTCAATATCTACCCATTAAAGTTTCATAAGTTCATCCCTATAATTGGTGACCATAAGAGGGTTATGTGGGTTTATTGGTTGAAGTTTCAATCTAAAATCTTGTTTCTATTCAAATTATTCTATCAAAAAATAAATTTATACTTTTCTATTTAAATTAAAACTATTGGCTCTAATTAAACACTTGAATATATGCAATCTTCTCTTTGGNTTAATTCTTTCCTTTGAAAGAATGACTCGTGCCTTCCATATTTGGTTCTTCTGCACTCCCGTTTGACCTCCCCGACAAGCGAAACAGGTTCCGTGCTTCCCTGGTTTCGCGATTAAAAAGGCTGATGCTCCTTGTTCGAATAACTCTCCTTCGGTGATTGCTTATGGGCAAAAGGAATCACAGGTTCTGGCTCTCCCTCGGTTCTCTTCAGCGTTGGCTTACGGGTGAAGAAAGAAGGTGAATCGCAAGGCTTCTCTTTATGCAGCTCTTCCTTTTGTTGGCTCACGGGTAGAGAGGGAGAAGGTGAGGAGAGAGAGAGAGAAAGAGATTATTCTTGTAATCGTCGGCGCTATCGAAGGTGTGTAAATCCTCAAGCAATAAAATTCTCTGTTAACTTCGTAGAAGTAAGCAATTTGCCGAACCACGTAAATCTGTCTTATGACTTTATTTTGCTAATATCTCGTTCTAATTTTTCGTTTTATTACCATCATTTTCCACAACAATTGTTATCATAGCCAAGATTCAGGTATGAGGATAGCGATGCCTGGAGATGAAGTGATTGTATCAGAGATCAAGAAATTTGATGACACGAATTTTGGCTACTAGAGGATGCAAATAGAAGACTACTTCTATGAGAATAAACTTTATCTTCCGCTACTGAAAAAACGACCGGAAAAAATGGATGAGGCTGAATGAAATCTGTTGGATAGACAAGTTCTGTGGATTATTCGATTAACTCTGTTGAGATCCTTTGCACACAACGTTATTAAGGAAATGATGACTGCACATCTCATGACAGCTTTATCAGGTATTATGAAAAGCCATCAGCGAATAACAAGGTACATCTATTGAAAATGTTATTTAATTTGAAGATGACAAATGTTACAACTGTTGCACAATATTTAAATGATTTTAATACTATCACAAATCAATTATTGTATGTGGAAATTGAATTTGATGATGAGATACGTGCACTGATATTGTTGGCTTCATTGTCAAATGCTAGGAAATTATGAGCATGACTGTTAGCAATTCTGCAAGTAAACTTAAGCTAAAATATATTGATATTTGTGATTTGATTTTGACCAAAGAGGTGCGCAGGAAAGATTTTGACAAGACCTCGAGGGTACGTTCAACACAGAATGTGATTCCAGAGGGAGATCACAGGACAATAACTCAAACGAAGGAAGATTAAAATTAAAGCACAGAGACAAGAGCAAGTCAAAGCCTGGTGAGCAAACAATCTGCTGGAATTGTGGAAAAACTGGTTTATAAAGAAGAACCACAAAAATCCTAAGAAGACAGAGAACGCCAGTGCTAATGTTGTAACTAAAAAAATTTAAGTTGCACTATTGCTAGTAGTTCATAATTATGTTGATGATTATATACTAGATTCAGGGGATTTTTTTCGTACATCCTTCCACTAAGAGTTAATGCGGAATTATGTTGCAAGTGACTTTGGGAATATATACCTGGCTGATGGAGAATCTTTGAACGTGATAGGATTGAGAGATGTTGACATTGCACTCCCAGCACATTCTTGAGTTGAATAAAAATCTCATTTATGTTGGACAACTCGATGAAGGTGGTCATTCAGTAGTGGTCTCAGATAGCTTCTGAAAAGTTGCAAAAGGGGGATTAGTACTGGCTCGGGCTAAGAAAATTGGCACGCTATATATTACTATTTGTTCAATTAACAATGTTGATACTATTACTGCAGAGAGCACAACATATTTGTGGCATTGCAAACTTTGATACATGAGTCATGTTTGAAAGAACTTCAGTCGAGAGACAAACTATCAGAACTGAAGCCAGTTGATCTCGGCATGTGTGAGAGTTATATTATGGGAAAATAGAAGAAAGTCATTGTCTTGAAAAGTGGCAGAGCGCCAAAGACAGGAAAACTAAAACTTATACACAGATGTGTGGGGGCTTTCCCCAGTAGCATCTTTTGGAGGCTCTCATTAATATGTCACATTCATTGATGACCAAAACAGGAAGGTATGAGTGTACTTTTTGAAGCATAAATCTGATGTATTTAATGTGTTCAGAACATGGAAGGCGATGGTTAAGACAAAGACAAACTTAAAGCTTAAATGTTTGAGGTCTGACAATGGTGGTGAGTACATTGATGGTGGGTTTAAAGAATATTGTACAACTCAGAGTATCAGAATAGAGAAGACCATTCCTGGGACACCACAATAATAGGAGTTGCAGAACGTATGAACATGACGATTAATGAGCGAGCTAGAAGCATGAGATTGCACACCGAACTACCACTAACTTTTTAGGCAGCTGCAGTCAGCACTGCAGTTTACCTGATCAACACGGGGCCATCCGTTTCATTATACTGTATATTACCTGAGGAGGTCCAGAGTGGCAAAGGTCAAATTTTCTCACCTTAAAATTTTTGGCTCTCTTATGTTCTTATTAATTCTGATGCTTGTAGCAAATTTGAGGCTAAGTCAAAGAAATGTTATTTCATTGGCTATGGAGACGAGTCATTTGATTATCGTTTCTAGGATGATCAGGATCAGATGATCATAAGAAACATTAATGTGATTTTTAATGAGAAAATTATGTACAAGGACAAAACTAGTATGACTTCTGAAGTAGCCCCTCAGGAATCTGAGTTGGTAAGGTATGATGATCTACCAGAGATCACAATATATGACAGTGATGAAAGTGTTGAGGAGAGTGGGTCCGGGCACCCATTTCTATTGTTCAGCAGTCAGTTTCAGAGCAGTCCATCCCTACAACTACAGTTTGCAGGTTAGTCAGGAATAGACGTTCTTATCAGTGTTACTCACCAACCTTAAATTACATTCTGTTGACAGATGGTGAAGAACCACAGAATTATGAAGAAACCTTGCAAGATGAAAATTCGAGCAAATGAGAGCTAACCATGAAAGAAGAGATGGATTATCTGCTAAGAAATCAAACATGAGAGCTGACAAAACTTTCACAAGGGAGGAAAATATTGCACAATAAATGAGTATACCGGGTGAAAACTGAGCGTAATGATAGTAAGAGGTACAAAACTAGACTTGTTGTAAAATGCTTTTAGCTAAGACAGAGCATTGGATATTCTGAGATATTTTCTCCTGTGGTGAAGCTCACAAACATCAGAATGGTACTGTCCATGGTGGCTACCGAAGATCTATTTTTTGAGCAGTTAGACGTGAAGACAGTCTTTCTTCATGGAGACCTTGAAAAAGACATCTACATGCACCAACCTGAGGGGTTTCTGGTACAGGGAAAGGAAGATCCAGTTTGCAGACTAAAGAAAGCTTGTATGACTTGAAGCAAGCTCCTAGACAGTGACACAAGAAATTAGATAATTTTATGCACAATGCATGATACAGTAGATGTCAGATGGATCACTGTTGCTATGTCAGATATTTTGACAATTCTTATATTATTTTATTGTTGTATGTGGAAGACATGCTTATTGCAAGGGCTAGTATTGATGAGATCAATAATCTAAATAAGCAGATGTCAGGGCACTTTGCAATGAAGGATTTGGGAGATGCAAACAATGAGAATTGTTAGAGTCAGAGACACGTTGAGACTTTCACAGGCTGAATATGTGAAAAAAAGTACTCAGCAGGTTCAATATGGACAAAACCAAACCAGCTGATACACCTTTGTGCAGTCACTTCTGACTCAACAAGAATCAGTCATCCAAGTCAGAGGAGGAACAAGACCACATGAGCAAGGTTCCTTACGCTTCCGCTATTGGTTCACTTATGTATGCTATGGTTTGCACAAGATCTGATATTGCTCATGCAGTGAGAGTAGTGAACAGATACATGAGTAATTCTGGGGAGGAATATTGAGAAGCTGTGAAGTGGATCTTGAGGTACCTAAAGGATTCTTCAGAAACCTGCTAGTGTTTCTCAAGAAAAAGCTTGGAGGTACAGGGCTACATTGATGCTAACTTAGTTGGAGATGTTGACAGCAGGAAGAGTACTACAAATTATGTATATACTTTTGGTGGTACTGCAGTGTCATGGGACTCAAATCTCCAGAAAACAGTTTCTTTGTCTACTGCAGAAGCTGAATATATTACAGTGTCAGAGACTGCAAATGAGATGATATGACTGCAGAGTTTCTTTGAATGATTGAGTAAGGAGGTTCGAAAGGGCACTCTCTACAGTGATAGTCAGAGCGCCATATTCCTTGACCGAAATCCAACATTTCAATCCAGAACTAAGCACATTCAGATCGGGTATCACATCATGTGATCACTGTTAGATGACGGACAGTTGCTACTTGAGAAAATTCATGGAAACAAGAATCCTGCTGTTATGTTGACTAAAGGAGAAACTGAGGTTGTGCTTAACTTCAGTTGGTCTTCTAGTTTGAAGAAAGAGGTTTTGAGTTGTAGAGGTGGAATATACCACATTTGAGGAAAAAGATGGTGCAACCAGTGGATTATGCAGGTAGTGTCGCAGCTCCAAGTGAGAGAATTGTTGTGTTATGTTGAGCCCGATCTACTTCATCCTAAATTGGAGGTTTTTGCATCTATGAAATATATTTGATAATTATATTGCTTCTTTAATTCTTTCCTTTGGAAGAATTACTCGTGCCTTCCATATTTGGTTCTCCCTCTCTCTCGCTTGACCTCTTCG
>JXCR01125753.1:80322-97206 GCA_002079205.1 Phalaenopsis hybrid cultivar | reverse complement strand
TAGGGCACGGGACCGAACCGGGCACGGGCGAAGGAAGAAAAGAAAAATGTCGCGTGTGGGAAGCTTTTTTTTTTTTTTTTCGGGTTTATGCAAGCCAGGGAAAACCTAAATAAAGTTAGGTTAAATATGATATAAGAAAATATTTAATATTTTAAAAAAAATAAAATTTTAATTCGTGTTTCACCCATGCATCAAAACATAATAAAATTGATGTCCTTTTAAGGTAATTTTGATGTTCCGGACGCGTTGGTGAGGTTCGTTTCGCCGTCGGAAGTCGTTTTGACGAATTCATCGATTTGCGTGTCAATTTTATCGTGCCGAAAATATGACAATATGGGTGTCCTTTCCTACCAAAATGGGTATCCCGGACTGCGTTGGCGCAGTCCAATTTGTCATCGGAGGTCATCCAGAGAAGTTCGCATTTTCACCCGTCCTTTGGGCTTAATTGAAGTCCGATTTTGTCTAATTTCGTGAACTTTGTGTATTTGATGTGTGTATGTGACGAAAAAAAGGTCGTGACGATATTTCCCTAAGGCTTAAGTCCTATTAGAAACTTTTCCCTTGAGTCTTCGCAAAATAACCCATAACCACTCGTCTATAAGACGATGGTCTTGTGCCAAAAATGTTAGACATCAAAGGAAAATAGGAATTGGCTGGAATTTCTAAAAAGTTTTCTAGGATGGTCCATAGAAATTTCTAGAGCTAGAATCTAGGCTCTAAGGAGGAGAAGACAAGACCTCACAAAAATGAGGTCAACACTTTCACAGGCTGAATACGTGAAAAAAGGTACTCAGCAGGTTCAATATGGACAAGACCAAACCAGCTGATACACCTTTGTGCAGTCACTTCTGACTCAACAAGAATCAGTCATCCAAGTCAGAGGAGGAACGAGACCACACGAGTAAGGTTCCTTACACTTCCGCTATTGGTTCACTTATGCATGCTATGGTTTGCACAAGATCTGATATTGCTCATGCTGTGAGAGTTGTGAGCAGATACATGAGTAATTCTGGGGAGGAATATTGAGAAGCTCTGAAGTGGATCTTGAGGTACCTAAAGGGTTCTTCAGAAACCTGCTAGTGTTTCTCAAGAAAAAGCCTGGAGGTACAGGGCTACATTGATGCTAACTTAGTTGGAGATGTTGACAGCAGGAAGAGTACTACAGATTATATATATACTTTTGGTGGTACTGCAGTGTCATGTGACTCAAATCTCCAGAAAACAGTTTCTTTGTTTACTGCAGAAGCTGAATATATTACAGTGTTAGAGACTGCAAATGAGATGATATGACTGCAGAGTTTCTTTGAATGATTGAGTAAGGAGGTTCGAAAGGGCTTTCTCTACAGTGATAGTCAGAGCGCCATATTCCTTGACTGAAATCCAACATTTCAATTCA
Source organism: Phalaenopsis hybrid cultivar (assembly GCA_002079205.1). Classification (NCBI taxonomy): domain Eukaryota; kingdom Viridiplantae; phylum Streptophyta; class Magnoliopsida; order Asparagales; family Orchidaceae; genus Phalaenopsis; species Phalaenopsis hybrid cultivar. The sequence continues at coordinate 95,810 of JXCR01125753.1, read as the reverse complement.
GAACTAAGCATATTCAGATCGGGTATCACATTATGTGATCACTGTTAGATGACGGACAATTGCTACTTGAGAAAATTCATGGAAACAAGAATCCTGCTGTTATGTTGACTAAAGGAGAAACTGAGGTTGTGCTTAACTTCAGTTGGTCTTCTAGTTTGAAGAAAGAGGTTTTGAGTTGTAGAGGTGGAATATACCACATTTGAGGAAAAAGATGGTGCAACCAGTGGATTATGCAGGTAGTGTCCCAGCTCCAAGTGAGAGAATTGTTGTGTTATGTTGAGCCCGATCTACTTCATCCTAAATTGGAGGTTTTTGCATCTATGAAATATATTTGATAATTATATTGCTTCTTTAATTCTTTCCTTTGGAAGAATTACTCGTGCCTTCCATTTTTGGTTCTCCCTCTCTCTCGCTTGACCTCTTCGGCGGGCGAAACAAGTCCCGCGCTTCCCTGGTTTCGCGATTAAAAAGGCCGTTGCTCCGCTGTTCAGATAACTCTCCTCCTTCAGTGATTGCTTATTGGCAAAAAGAATCGCAGGTTCTGGCTCTCCCTCGGTTCTCTTTAGCGTTAGCTTACGTGTGAAGAAAGAAGGTGAATTGCAAGTTTTCTTCTCTTTTTGCGGCTCTTCCTTTTGGTGGCTCACACGTAGAGAGAGAGAGAGCAGAAGAGTTTATTCTTGTAATCGTTGACACTATCGGCGGTGTGTAAATCCTCAAGCAATAAAATCCTCTGCAACTCCGTAGACGTAGACAATTTGTCGAACCACGTAAATCTCTGTGTTCTATCTATGTTTTGCGAATTTCTCGCAAATTCAATTCCAAGACAAATGCATTTGCTGTAAATCTGCATTTTACTTTGACCTAATAGGCATTTTCAAGTTCTTTTTAATGTTTGTATAGCTTGCTTTTTTCGAGAAGTCTTGGGGGAGATTTATTAAAATTTGTTCAGTTAGTCATTATAAGCCGCTTCATGACTTCAACACTATGAAACCCTGTTCTCTTTTTCTACATACTATTTTTGAGATTAATTTAATAGAATTTACTTCTGTGAGCATAGGCAAGTGGTGTAATATTATTCATTTGGTGGTTATTCAGCTTCTCCCCGCCTTTCTTAGTTTTTACAACCTTTTATCATGTTTTGGTAAGCAAAAAGAAAAAGATTGGAAGAACCAGAGTTTGACTTTGATTTCATTTTGTATGAAGGTGTTCATTTTCTAATCTTTCTGCATAATTTGAAAGTCTCTCATGTTAGAAATAAAGAAAAAATAAATTTAACTGCCATAGACCTCCTTTAATTATCCTGAAACTATGAAGAGGAAAACTGTGACAGGATTGTACTGCTCTTTTGCTCATGTATAATCTTCTGCTTCATTCTTTTTACTAGATGTAAACCTAATTATTTGTTACGAAGTCACAAACTTCTATTATTTTTCAAACATGCAGTACATACTTCCAAACAGAGAGATTTTGGAGGTTTAGAGCGCGGAGATGATCAGGCTGCTCTGTTGAATCCTGGATTTAAACCCTTAACTCAAGTTGTCCAGGATGACTCATTTAGAGAATTTGAATTTAGACAATATCTGTTCGCGTGCCAATCAAAGGTTTGTGCATTAGGTGTATCTATACTTGCTTATTTTTCAGATAAAAAATGCATCATGACCTCATCATTCAAAATTTTGAAAGCTGGACTTCAAATACTCAATTGTGGATTCATCCATAGTATAATTTATTTATTTTGTTATTTTCTCAGGAGGACATTTGTTTTTTCAGCTCACCTTTTCATATTGATTTGTAAAGACAAAACTGCAAGATACACTTTTTTTTTTCACTTGTAATTCAATCTATTTTATATATTTTATTGTTTTATATGGTGAATATTTATTTATATACTTGCTTTCATTGTTTACAATTCTTTAACGTTCTCAAAGTGCCAAATAATTATCATTTTGTTGAGTTTGAGGTTTATCTAGAGCAATATAACAACAGCACTTTTTGAATTCTAACTGATTTCCTGGTTACCCTGAATTTGCAGGGTGCAGAAGTTTTCTATTTGTGTTGAGTCTCCATGTAGCATCTTGATGCTTTTTTCTCAAATCTGATTTTTTTTTCCCTGTAGTAACTTCTTACGTTGGATTTTTTATTGAAATCTTCACTTTTTTTCACTGGAATCATCACCTTAAACATTAAATCCTACACAATCTATTTATTTTTGTTTTCATAAGTTGTTTCATTTTATTTTGTTACTTTTGCAATTTAGAACATACCAGTATTTATAATAGAGAGTGGGTTGCATTTTGTTTTATAATTTCAGTTTAATTTAGGGGAGTCCATAAATGACCCACTTGAAACTGACTCAAAATGTTTACGTACTTGTTGATATTATTAAAATTTGGATTGGGTTCGAGTCTATATTATAATAGTTATGTTTTTTATTTGATTGGGTTTAGGTTGGCCTGGATAACTTGAAATCAATCCAAAATTGACTTGATTACTATTTTAATTTGGGTCGGGTGATTTGGATTAAAAGGAGCATATTCAAGTTAATTTGGTTTTTTTATTCTAAGATTTGTATGGTCTATATAAAAAAGAATTAGACGTGTCGGTTTTAGGTTTTGCTTATTTGGATGAAATATTTTGACTCACACTAACAAGGACGCAATGGAGAAAAAGGATTCATGTAGCTGACCCCACGTAGTGGGATTAAGGCTTTGTTGTTGTTGTTGTTGTTGTTGTATATAATAATAGGTTCTTGCTTGGGTTAAGCATATTGGTCGGGTCAATTTTGGGCAGATCTAAATTTGGTATGTCATCCTGAATTGATGCTTCTAATTTGATTCATGTATTTAGCATACTTTTAGCTTTTATTCAGGTTAGAGTAATTCCACAACGATTTGTTTTTTTTTTTGGGTTCATTCCAAAATTGAACAGTATAGTTCATAATTATTATATAAGCAGAATGTGCATTAGTTGTTGTTTAATGTTTCAAAGTGGAATTTCCGTAAGATTTTTAGTTAGGACAGTATGTTGAAACCAGATTATTTGGTGCTACTTGTAACTTATCATTCTTTTATTTTGATTTCACCACAGTTTGCAGTATTGGCTGCACTTATGCTACATGATATACCCAAAACCGCTTTATGGATTTCCAAAGGATTTCTAGATAAAACTTTCTGGGAATTTTTAAAGGGAATTTACATAGATACCGCACAATTCTTTTGTGTTGACATACCTAACACCCATAGTTTGATATTTACAATTCTAACACATTGGTGTCATAAACCTATGCATGAAAAGGTGTATTTCACTTTTAAAATATAACAGTTGTGGCATTTTTGACGTGATGCTAAAGATTTGAGTGGTATGCATGTAAATATGAATGTTTAGGTGTTCAATATGTTAATACATAAGAGTTGTGTTTTATGAATCTAAATGCCTCCCTTTTTTAAGGTCGAAATTAAGGATGAAAATTTGGATTATGTTTTAACTTGAATCAGGTTGATTTTGTGCTAACATTGCTAACAATCATGAAATGATAAATTTACAAGTTATATATGAGGCATGTAATTTGAGGATGCCTTTTGGATTTCAAGAAATTTTGTAGTTTTTGTTTCAATTTTGTGAGATTTTGTGCTTTGCATGTTTGTTGTGTAATTCTTTTGAGCGAGGTACATTGGTTATTACTTTATTACGAGAGAAGTCATCTTTTTACGAGCGGGAGGGCTAGAATTATTTTCTCGTATTATTTTATTTAAATAATTTAGTTGGTTTATTCAAATCTCTAGATTTATTCAAATTGCTTGATTTTGATCTAAGAAGTGGCACGAAAAAATTGATTTTATTAGTTTTCAATTTTATGTGGAATTGCATAGATCTTTTTGATCATTTTATTATCAGTTGATCTTAAATTCTAGTATTATTTTTACTTGAGGAAATGAGTTGTTGAATTAATTTTTTATTTGTTATATGTGAAATCTCAATTTTTTTTACATGAAAGCATTTTACACATCTTGTTAGCTGCATTAATAAATCTAATATTGAGGGATTTGTATTAAATTGGTGTCAAAAGTTTTAGATTATGTCGACATGCTACTGAAAAACAGGGCTCATCATCAAAGTAACTTGGCATATCATGAAAGGTGTGAAAACAAATTTACAAAATTAGTTGACTTGATTTTTGAACTAGCAAATTCAATTGTGTGATGACTTCAACTTGGTTAAAGCATGAATGGACACATTAGAAACTAATTAGGTTAATGCACGTGAAGCCAAAAATAGATTGTGATAATAATGATGAACATGTTTGAATGCTAATTGTTAGGAGATACGAGAATCGTTTTGATTGTCAATTCTAAATGTCTAATAATGGTGCTTATAAAATTATAGATATTAGATTTATGATTTAGATGTTGTCATAAAATTAATTACTTGATGCTGACATTTTTTCTTAATGACAAATTGTATTTGATGAATTAGTGGAATTTGCTAAAGTGGAATTAATTGATCAATCTAAAATTTATTGGATGAGTTCGGAGAGGTACAGAGATTGGTAAGGGAACTCATAACAACTAGTTGGCTGAAGTAAAAAACCTTTAAAATATAAATTTTTGCCTTTATTATATAATGGTGGCTTACCTAATGAATTTAGTTCGCCTGGGCAAGAGACTAAATCTATCATTTAATACTCAAATAAATTTGAAGAACTCTGTGATATTTGAAGATTAAAAAATTGCTTTCTTTAGGTTCAAGGCTTCTTTTAAACTTGTCTGAGTAGAGTTGAAACCTTACCACATTCAAAAAATTGAGCAACAACAACAACAATAACAACAAAGCCTTAATCCAACTACGTGGGGTCAGCTACATGAATCTTTTTTCTCCATTGCGTCATATTTAGTGTCATATTTTCGTCTAGCTCTAATAAATTAAGATTATTTTTTATACAATAAGCCCAAGTCTTCCTAGGTCTACCTCTGCCTTTCTTAACATAAGTCGAATCTAAAACATCTCTCTTAATCGGATCATCAGATGATCAACGCTTAATATGACCAAACCATCTAAGACGACTTTCTCTAATTTTGTCCTTCACACGAACTACACCAACCCTATCACGGATATATTCCTTTCGCATTTTGTCTCTTAAGTGTAAATTCACTCATCCACCTAATCATTCTCATCTCAGCAACACTTAACTTAGTATTATGCTTCTCTTTTAAAGGCCAAAATTCAGCGCCATAAAGCATGCAGGTCTCACCACCGTCTTATAAAATTTTCCTTTCAATCTTAGCGGTACTTTTCTATCACATAAAAAGACCTCACCACCGTCTTATAAAATTTTCCTTTCAGTCTAAGCAACCATTTAGAGCATTGCAGGTCTCACCACCGTCTTATAAAATTTTCCTTTCAGTCTTAGCGGTACTTTCGAATCAACACAAAAGGCCCGAAGCATTCCTCCACTTCAACCAACCAACTTGAATTCTACTATTAACATCTCTCCCCACCGTCTTATAAAATTTTCCTTTCAGTCTAAGCGGTACTTTTCTATCACATAAAAGACTCACCAACATTTTATAAAATTTTTCTTTCAGTCTAAGCGATATTTTTTTTATCACACAATAGGCCCCAAAAGTCTTAAAAAATTTTCCTTTCAGTCTAAGCGGTACTTTTCTATCACACAAAAGGCCCGAAGCATTCCTCAACTTCAACCAACCAACTTGAATTCTACTATTAACATCCCCATCTATATCACCATCGCTTTGACTTAAACCAACCAACTTGAATTCTACTATTAACATCCCCATCTATATCACCATCGCTTTGAACAATGGACCAAAACCAACTTGAATTCTACTATTAACATCCCCATCTATATCACCATCGCTTTGGACAACGAACCTAAGATATCTAAATCGTCTATTTACCATCCCCATCTATATCACCATCGCTTTGAACAACAGACCCGAGATATCTAAATCGTTCACACATTTTAATAATTTGATCACTAAAAGTTACATTTCTGTCACTAGAGCTGCTANGTAAATTCACAGCTAGTGAAAGCTGGATTCTTACTCAGAGGCTAGAGTTGCTTAAAGAAATTGATGTTTTACAGTTGAAAATTAGAAGATCAGGTGATATGAGTTATTTACATCAATTGACATTGCAAACTACTTTGATGGATTGAATCAAGACAACTCAGAAAGTTAGCAGCAAATATCCGAAACCCCTAAAACAATATCAATCAGAAAAGGAGATNAACGGCTGCGAGAGGGGGAGCTAGGGCACGGGACCGAACCGGGCACGGGCGAAGGAAGAAAAGAAAAAATGTCGCGTGTGGGAAGCTTTTTTTTTTTTTTTTCGGGTTTATGCAAGCCAGGGAAAANTCTCGGGACACCGAAGGGCTGCGGGAGGGTGCTAGGGCACGGGACCGAGCCAGGGGATGTCGAGGAAAAAAATCGAGCGTATGGGATGCTTTTTAATCGAGTTTACGCAAGCCAGGGAAAACCTGAATAAAGTTAGGTTAAATAGGATTTAAGAAAATATTTAAGATTTTAAAAAAAATNATATTTAAGATTTTTAAAAAAATAAAATTTTAATTCGTGTTTCACTCATGCATCAAAACATAACAAAATTAATGTCCTTTTAAGGTAATTTTGATGTTCCGGATGCGTTGGTGAGGTTCGTTTCGCCGTCGGAAGTCGTTTCGACGAATTCATCGATTTGCGCGCCAATTTTCTCGTGCCGAAAGTATGGCAATATGGGTGTCTATCAAAATGGGTATCCCGGACGCGTTGGCGCAGTCCAATTTGTCATCGGAGGTCATCCGGAGAAATTCGCATTTTCACCCGTCCATTGGGCTTAATTGAAATCCGATTTCGTGCAATTTCGTGAACTCTGTGTATTTGATGTGTGTATGTGACGAAAAAAGGTCGTGACGATATTTCCTTAAGGCTTGAAGTCCTATCAGGAACTTTTCTCTTGAGTCTTCGCAAAATAACCCATAACCACTCGTCTATAAGACGATGGTCTTGTGCCAAAAATGCTAGACATCAAAGGAAAATAGGAATTGGCTGGAATTTCTAAAAAGGTGAGTCTCAATTCTAGTTTTCTAGGATGGTCAGTAGGAATTTCTAGAGCTAGAATCTAGGCTCTAAGGAGGAGAAGACAAGGCCTCACAAAAATGAGGTCAACNTTCAATATGGACAATTGATTTGTTAAAATATGTTGAGTTTTATAACTAAAGTGAAGATTACATCCAAGATTCTGGGAGGTCAAAGCCCTTGGAATTTGGGTGCAAATAAATAGAGAAATAATACTATCGGGCGTAAAATTGGAGATTTTAGAGTGACGGACTAAAATCCCCAATTCGACTCTATCGTTTTGGTGCTGATGTGTAGATGTTAGCCCTCAGGTGAGGGGAACATGGGAGCTCCGAAGTGAGAGCAGTGCTGAAGTGTAGATGTTAGCCCTCAGGTGAGGGGAACGTGGGAGCTCCAAAGTGAGAGCCAGTCTGATGTGTAGATGTTAGCCCTCAGGTGAGGGGAACGTGGGAGCTCCGAAGTGAGAGCCGGTTTCCTCCCAGCCTAGCCGCAGAATCAGTAACCAAGCAGAGGATTAGTCAATGTTCTTTATGCCTGGACCAAAGGGTAAAAGATATGTATGCTCCTATTTGGCACAATATAAATTAAATTAATTCATTTTGTCCATTTCACTATAATTTCTTGACAAGGAGAAAGATGTTTTCTTATGTATCACAATCGTATCTTCATTAGCATATTTAGTTATTTTATAGATAAAATTACAGAATTATTTCAATTACCTATTAGTGACAGATAAGCAAATTGAACTTCGTTGTTGTAATTGAAGTATTGTTTTTTATAAAATCTTAGTCCGTAGATTTAACTACTCTCTGTGGCATCGATATTTAGGACTTCATTAGAGCCCTATATTACTTGAGCGATACGTATACTTGCGTTGATAAATTTGACTTTCATATTATTGAGTATTGTATTTATACATCTTAATCAAATTAAACACCTCTATAAAGTCGCGATCAAGCCTTTGGATGTCGTTGCTGGAAATTAAATCTTCTAGTAGCGCCATCAAATTCATGTATTTGTCGATTTACAAAAAGTGGGTCATTTATCTGGATGGCTAGGAATAATAAAAAATATGAAGCTTCTTGTCACACTCCCTCTACCACATCTATTTTAGCAATGACTTATTTTAAAAAGGACTAGAAATCATCCATTCGACAGGATGTCTCTGCTACTGTGGGTAGAGGTAGGAAACACATTTTGATTAAATGGGCACCACCCCCCCCCATCATGGCTGGTTTAAAGTTAATGTTGATGGGAGTTATTCCAACGGGTATGGGAGGGTTGATCAGAGATGCTTTTGGTAAGTGCATTGCTTATTTTGTTTCTCCTTGTAATGTTAATTCTTCTCTAGAGGTTCAGACTATTGTTGTGCTTGTTGCACTTCAAACTGTTGCATCTCTTAATTTAAATGGCATTGTTTTGGATACAGACTCTGAAACACTGTTTAACATTCTTTTGGCTATGCTCAAACCATCATGGTATATCAAACCTTGGTTGAGAAGAGTTTGGTATAATATTGAGGGGCAACACCTAAATATATTTTATTCATTTACTTATAGAGAGGGGAGCCAATCTACGGATTGGCTGGCTAAATCGAGGGTGCAATGTACTACTGTTGGGGATTCTCCTCCCCCTATGGTGCATAAACTTATTAAAAGTGACTTGGAAGCTCCTTATGTTCGATTTTAATCTTTTACCTCTTATATTGGCTTCTATTCAAGTACCATGGGATTGTCTTTGGCTATATTGGAAGGCATATTTCTTTGCTTATTGGATTTGCTGGGAAGTAATTATAACCAGGCTATGTGGACTGGTTATTGTTGCTGGTAGCTTTGGGCCGGGACTTTTAGGGTGCTCTATAGGAAACCCTTAATCATCTTTTACTTTTGCTTCCTATATTTTTGGATTTTGGTTTCTTCATTTCGGGTTTACTATGGAACATTTTGTTGTTTCGACCTATGGAAGGATGGTGGCTACAACTGGTTGCTTAGGAAGTTTATGTTGGTTTTCTTGGTTTGCACTTTTGGCCTGGTTAATTGCTCTGTTGCAGTCATTTATAGTTCTAGTGATTTAAATCTTTCAGATTTTTAATGGCTTTTTGGAAGCTTGCTGGAAGGTTGATTTGGTCCAAGTTCTGGTTATTGGACATTGTACTGAATTTGGTTCTAACTGCCTGGGATGTTTTAGTGGGTCAGGAGTTAAGTAGTGCAGCTGTTTTCTATATTTTAACTGCACTTCTTTGTTGCTGCTATGGGGGTTACAATTCAACTCTTGGTTACTACCTTATTTTACTATTTCTGGTTTGGTTGGTGAATGGACAGCTTTGTTGGCCTACATTGTGTTTGTTGGACAATGATATGCAATTAGCTGGTTGGCCCCTTTTCCTTCATAAAGCTGACATTACACGATATTGCTTGATGCCACACAGGGCTTTATGTATTTGGATGAAATTTCCATTATGGTTCAACGGTTTCTCTGGTGTTTCGGAGACTATACTCTGTGGCCACAAGATAATTATCCACACTTACATTCATTGCCTTTATTGTTTTTACTGTTTTAAATTGGCAAGGAAACACCTAACTGAATGCAGGATGGGTCTGAGTTTGTTGCTGATCCCAATGGACATTGCACTTTAAACTTTAATTTTGCTCGTCTTTACTATAGCTGCCACGAGTTTTGGTTTACATGTAATTTTTTGGTATAAATTTCTTTTTAGTATACATTTTGAGGTTTTACATGTATTTTTTGATTTTTTTAGTGGAATTGTACTATGGATAGTGAACCCCTACGATCATGATGTATTTTATTTTGTTTTAGTTGGGGATCCACTATCCCTCTCAANAGGAACAAAATTGTTAACCACAAAATTAAGATAACAATAAACATTTTATCTGGGTTTTGCAATCTAGAAAAATGTATCATAACAAATCCGTGCGTCATGTGGATTGAGGAAACTTCAACTTTATGGATTCTAACATTCTTTTGACTTAAGACATAGATATAAGAACTCTATCATTGTTGACAACAATCACGTTGGGGAAAGTCTAGAAATATCACGAATCACCACATTATCTAAATCACAGGGACGCAAATCTTACATATCTTGAAGAACAGTAAGATTTCTCTACTATTATTTTTCGTCTTTTCTGAATTCGTTATCTTTTGTTTTCATCTTTATGTAAAATTTTAGGAAACCTTCTTCTGTTTGTGATCTCAATAAACTAGATTTAAAATTTTAGTAAACTAGAGATTCATCTAGTAGAATAGTTCTTAGTCCTTTCCTCTTGAGATCAATACGCAGTACTTTTGTACTGCATTACTACTCAGCACGTGAACTTAAGTTGTACGGCCAACTTACATTCCGGTAAATTTTGACGCGTCAAATTTGACTCCCTTGCTGGGGAAAGACGTTAAGTAAAATTTTGATTTTAGGAGAACTTTTGTTGAATTACGGAGAATTTTGGTTTAATAAATTTTTTTTTATTTCATATTTATTTGCACTTGTTTGTTGTCGTTTTTAAACAAATTAAAAAAAAAGCTAAAAAACCAATATAAATTGTTATCTTTATTTTATTTTGTTCTTGTACTTATTTATTTCTTGTACTTCTTTATTTATTTTTTTAAAAAATGTTTTAACACTTTAAAATGAAAAATCCTCAGGAAAATGATTTTAGAACNGCTAAAAAACCAATATAAATTGTTATCTTTATTTTATTTTCTATTTTATTTTGTTCTTGTACTTATTTATTTCTTGTACTTCTTTATTTATTTTTTTTAAAAATGTTTTAACACTTTAAAATGACAAATCCTCAGGAAAATGATTTTAGAACTTTTTGAAGAGTATAGCAACACATTCATGGTTAGCCTTCACAATCTTTACCCCTTTCACATAGAAGCTAGTTTTGATTACCTCTCTTCCAATACTATCAAACCCAAGTTTGGGGGAGAACTCAAGCCAACATTTNTTCATGGTTAGCCTTCACAATCTTTACCCCTTTCACATAGAAGCTAGTTTTGATTACCTCTCTTCCAATACTGTCAAACCCAAGTTTGGGGGAGAACTCAAGCCAACATTGTAGAAAATTGGAACAACTGGGGTAGGGATTACATTTGCCAAACTCAACCCAAAATTTTGGAGAACCCAACCTAGTAGAATTTAATCCATAACCTTAAATTTTCTTGGGAGAACCTAACCCAAATATTTAGGAGATCTTAAATTATTTTATATGAACACGTTTCTTGCAGCCTGTGAAGAAAGCACTGAGCTGCAAATAGGGGAATTTATTGGGAGGATTTTGAATTTAGGAAATACTTTTAGGAATGATCTAAATAAAACCCCTACATACTCTCTAGAGGTCCGCTATCGAATTGAGGGAAAAAAGCTGCAAGAAAAATTAAATTTTAAGGACTTGGTAAAATCTCCAGGATCAATAAAATATTGAACAATTGATTGGGGATTACTAAATTGGAATTTTGATCCTAAAGGAAGCATTTTTTCGTCAGGTTGAGGATGTTAAACCAAATGCTATCTTGGGAGGCAACCCAAGCGTTATTTGACTTGCTAAAATGTTTTTACTTTCTGCATTTGTTTTGAAAAGTTTTTTTGAAATTTGCTTTAAAATTTGCTTTAAAGTTANTCTCCAGGATCAATAAAATATTGAACAATTGATTGGGGATTACTAAATTGGAATTTTGATCCTAAAGGAAGCTTTTTTTCGTCAGGTTGAGGATGTTAAACCAAATGCTATCTTGGGAGGCAACCCAAGTGTTATTTGACGTGCTAAAATGTTTTTACTTTCTGCATTTGTTTTGAAATATTTTTTTGAAATTTGCTTTAAAATTTGCTTTAAAGTTGTTTTAAAATTTTCATTTGAATTAGTTTTGAGTCTTATCCCTCCACGACGTGATGAATGCATATGTTACATATTTCATACTCTTATTTTTGGAGATTTATGTGACCACTTATGTATTTACTTGTTTGTATAGTTACCTGCTTTTTCATTTACTGCTACTTCATGCTACTGCTCATATGTTGAAAAAAAATAAAATTGGGGGAAAGAAAGTGCGCCTTACAAACCTGAAAATAGTCCACATGGCTGAGTAAAAGATTCAATTTTCACTTGGTAACTTCTATTAGAAATTCTGATGGATTCGAACTTCTTATCTTAATTTATTAAATGTGGATAAATATCTTTTAAAAAAGATTAACTTTAATGAGTTAATAATAAGATTTCTGAACTTAACAATTTAGACTTTACTTAAAAAGGCTATATATTATTAAAAGATGTGATTTAGATATTGAGCAGCAAATAAAAAAAATCTTTAATCATGAGCTAATTCATTTTAATCAGTTTTAATGTGATCTTAAATTTTAACTAGAAAAGATAAATTGGAGGTGATACATTAAAAATATCAAGTATTAATTTTTTGCTTAAAAAGCATTACTCTTTTTCACATTTTAAAAGTTAGAAAAGAAAAAACTATCAATCAGATATAGTAATTCTTAGGAGAAAAAGAAAAGAAAAAAAGAAAAGAAAAAAAGAAAGCAAAAAGTGAAAGATTCTTAAGAAGATGCTTGAGGTTGGCATAACGAAAATTCAGGAAAGAGAAGAAATTAGAAGAGAATAGTGAGACTTAAGAAAAATTAATCTTCTTCACATTTTAAAATTTAGAGAAGAAAAAATTACCAATCAGATATAATAATTGTTAGGAGAAAAAGAAAAGAAAAACAGAAAGCAAAAAAGTGAAAAATTCTTGAGAAGATGCTTGAGGTTGGCACAACGAAAATTCAATAAAAGAAAAAAAATCAAAAGGGAATCTAGTGAGACTTAAGAAATAAACTTTTCATTGACTCTTTAATTAAAACCACATTAAAAGTTATTTTCAAGGGCGAGAGTTAAAGTGAATATTAAGTTGGCTAAAATTCACTAAAACTGTATTAAAGATATTCAAGATTAGTGAAAGAGACTTTAAANAAGAGAATAGTGAGACTTAAGAAAAATTAATCTTCTTCACATTTTAAAATTTAGAGAAGAAAAAATTACCAACCAGATATAATAATTGTTAGGAGAAAAAGAAAAGAAAAACAGAAAACAAAAAAGTGAAAAATTCTTGAGAAGATGCTTGAGGTTGGCACAACGAAAATTCAATAAAAGAAAAAAAATCAAAAGGGAATCTAGTGAGACTTAAGAAATAAACTTTTCATTGACTCTTTAATTAAAACCACATTAAAAGTTATTTTCAAGGGCGAGAGTTAAAGTGAATATTAAGTTGGCTAAAATTCACTAAAATTGTATTAAAGATATTCAAGATTAGTGAAAGAGACTTTAATTAACACCAATTTAAGGATCTATTTAATTTTCTTAAGAAAAGAATGAAGGAAATTAATGAAATGTCAAGTTATTAATCATTAAAGATAATTAATCCTAATGACATTTAAACACTTTAATTTGGCTTTGTTAAATAGATTGAATAGTTAGAAACCTACAGGAGTACTAATTCAATTCATTAAAATTCAAACTGAGCCATGTGATTACTTGAGAGTAAGTAATAAAATAAGTATGGATGTATTGACAAGCGTTAATATTATGTGATTTTATCTACATTTTCCCCACAATTTTCATTTTATTCACTTATTTATCATAAATTTACACATGAGAAATGTTTTCTTGATGTTGTGTAGGTTATAGGTGTTAAGCATACAAAATGGAGCCAAAATATATGAATATGTGCTGTCTGGCGCAGTCACGTCAGAATTGGCGTGACCACGCAGAACTAACATAAGGCGTGTTCACGCCAGTTCTGGCGTGGGCGTGACCACGCCATTAGACGTCCAAAACTAGGATTTGTGAGATTACTTGCCTATTTCAGACCTAATGACGAATTTGGATGCCTATTTTGGATCCCTAATATAAATCTAGCTATAAAAATATGTTTTTATCAAGATAAAAGGGGATGTTGGTCTCTTCTTTACTTTTGGAAGAGAGAAGACAACTTTGGCACCAAAGTTGAGGGTGTTTCCACTTTTTTTTCTTTGTATTTTCTAATAAGTTTTAAGAGGTTATTGTTTTAGAGACTATTTGGCTGTTGTGGAAGATGGAACAAATTATTTTATAAGTGTTTATTTTTTACTTTGACTAGTAATACTGGTTTTATTTGGATGTTTTTCTAGTGTTCATTCTGTCAATGTAGCTAACTTTATTTCGTGCCTTTGTGATTTATGAGATGTGGTTTTGTGGTTTTTTAGGATGATTTCTTTCCCTGTATCGTTTTCCCAGACATCAGGGTTTTTTTTATTGTTGTATTAACCATATATTTTCATTTACTTCTGATTTGATTCTTTGAATGTTAACTTATTTCATGATCTATGACTTCTTTCTGTTGTGCAATGAAACGAAATGGTTAACCACAAAATTCGGGTAATGATAGATATATTTTATTTGGGTTTTGCAACCTAGAAAGGGGATCAAAACAAATCCACAGGATGCCATGGGGATTGAGAAAACCTGAACTTCATGAATTCTAGCATTCTTTTAACTTAGACATAGGTATAAGGAGGACTCTGTATCCTTGTTGATAACAACCACGTTGGGGAAAGTCTAGAAAAATCACAAATAACCACATTATCTAAATCACAGGGGCGCGAGCCTCACATTACTTGAAGAACATTAAGATTTATCTACTATTGTTTTCCGTCTTTTCTGAATTCATTATATTTTATTTTCATCTTTAAGTAGGATTTTAGGAAACATTCTTTGTTTGTTATTGTGCTAAATTAGATTTTGAAGTTTAGTAAACTAGAGATTCACTCATCAGAATAACTATTAGCCATTTCCTCGTGGGATTGATATGCGATACTCTTGAAATACATTACTATTTGACAAGTGCACTTGCCTTGTACAACTGACTTATGTCTCAGTAAGTTTTGATGCGTCACTGCTCCATCAAGTCAAGTGACATAATGATGTGCTAATTTAAGAAAAAAAACAATCTTCTATAGGTTGATTTCTATCTTGACACAGATGCCTTTAAAACTTCTTGATATTGTAAATGATATCTGCAGTTAAATGTATGAATGCATGTTTATTTTTCTTACGATATTTAATGCTATGATCAGACTATGCTACATATGAATATGCATATGATATGAATTTCTTGTATGTATTTATTTTTTATGTCTCATGTCTATGCCTATGATACATGTAATTCTTGATAAATTGTTGATGAAGAAGTGATGATTTAAATGTCACAAGCAATATTAGTGGGTAGACTATTACATGAATGCTTGCAAGTAAATTATGTTGGGAAGTATTCCCGATTTTTGATATTTATTCGGGGATTAAACTCTGGGAATCGTTGGAATTAGGCGGTGACAAAATGTTAGGAAATCATGGGTAT